>LT658511.1:0-26077 GCA_900128575.1 Stramenopiles sp. TOSAG41-1
TTTAATAATCATGACGACACAAAAAAACAGTGTATTCTTTCTTATGATGATGAATGAAAAGTTAAAGGTGATATCTTCCCCCTCCTTCGAGGAGTACAACACAACAACATTTTTAAATTTCTCGAAAAAAAACAACCAGCCGGTCTATTGAGTACGTGTGTTGGTAGTGTTATATCGCCTATNCAATTCAGGTCGCGGGCTATTGAGTACGTGTATGGGTGTAGTGTTGTATCGCCTATCTAATTCAGGTCTATTTATATTGAGTACGTGTATGTGAGTAGTGTTATATCGCCTACATAATTCAGGTCGAGTTGACAATCATCGANGATGAATAGAATTCGATCAGAGCTCATCACATCATCAGAATGATGAAATTATGGCTACCTAGTGCTACTACCCTCTTGGATGGGGCTCCTTTATTCCGGACTATTTTTGGTGCCTTTATTATTAAATTACTATTATTTTTTCAATTATTATTATTACTTATTATTATTATTCACAACTCTTCTTAATAATAATTTTATATTTTATTATACACAGAGTAATTTTGTTGCCCAGGAGTTGCCCTCCTCCCCATGACAATCACGACACACGTGTGGAAAAGTCAACCTTTTGCTTTGCCCAAGGAAATCTGATGTATATCCCAGAACGTACTATGAAGGTAAAGTTTTACATGTTTACGCTGATGGCGCTGCTATACCCGGCCATGCTGATAACGGGCGTGCACGCTTCGTCGCAACAGCTTCTCAAACCGATAAAGTCGGGGACGAAACAAGTTGGTGTTGTTTTCATCCAAGGGGCGCAGATACCTCCAGAGGCATACATTCCGCTTGCGAAACGTATCCAGTCTGAATCTTCGCTTTCGATATATGTGGTTATTCCAGCCTTTGCACTAAATACGCCGGAGCCGTTGGTCTTGAGTGGTGGTATTGAAAAGGGCATACAATCGATGCACGATGCTGGTCTGGACAAAGAAGCTGATATTGTCTTGATGGGCCACAGTCTCGGAGGCGCCATGCTCCAGGATTATGTTTTCAAATGTAAATTCTGCAAGTCGCAAATTTTGATGGGGGCAGGACTACTGCGTAAATATCGAAATGGGTCTGCTGCGAGCCAATATCCCGTCAACACGTTGATGATCGATGGAACGCTCGATGGCCTATACCGGGTGACAAGACAAGCAGAGAACTACTACCATTACGTGGCGCACCGTGCATCCGGCAGCAAGCCTTTAGACTTTCCCGTTGTTGTATACGAAGGGGTCAGTCACATGCAGTTCGCCTCCGGTCCACCACCATTTTTGGTGAAAAAGTCAGACTTGAAACCCACTGTGTCTGAGGCTGAAGCTCACAATATGACTGCTAGAACGATCGCTCTTTACCTCGATGTCCAGCTGCAGACCCTCAATGCTGGAAATGCGGCGAAAGCGTTGCAATCGGAGGTGGACCAGACGGGAACTTTGATGGAGCCTCTGATCCATGCATTAGAGCAAGAGGGCTTCAAGCACTTTATAAACCCTTGCAATACTGACTATGATATGCCAAGCCAATGCCCGTTTTACCCACGGTACCCAGGGAAACAACGCAGTGGTACCAACCCATCGAACTGTTTGTGCGGCACGCCATGGACGAGCGAGGTCGCCATGCGAGTTATGGGTGGGCTGGGCGATGATACCAAAGTTAAGTATGATGTTGTCGATGGAATACACGCTGTTTCTGATATCAACCCAATTCATCTCCCTCACGTGTGGTCTCCTGTGTGTCCTAATGAGGATGATGGTTGCACACTGAACTTGACCACTGTCACAGAACAAGTCTACTCCAAGCTTGATTCCTTCGACACCGGCTATTCGTACACGAGTGCGTCCGAATTGCGGGTGAAGATGATGAGTCGCCAATCAGTATGGATGAGTGTCGGCCGGAAAAATGTCAACTTTACAGAAACGGATGTTGTCCCGGACATATGTGCAGATATTAACAAATTGGCCTGGCAGTATGCGCTGAAGAATGCTGGCCCCGTTGCATTGAAACGTTTTAAGGAGATCGGCGAACCTTTGGTGTTTGGCAAGGACCTTGGCCCATACAATGCTGGGCCACTGTGGATATACAATCCTCTGAAATATGAGGATGCGAAAGATAAAAGTGAGATGACGATCCAGAGTCCAATGATGCATACAGACGTCGACTACAAAATCAAGGCTGCTGCTGGATTCCATTACTGCAAGCTACTTAGTCCTGCGAGGGCTATGGAATGGTTGTACATCGATGGATTGCGTGCGAAGGGAGGTTTGTAAGACATGTGGAAACGAAGGTCTACTTTTGTGGTATATGTATAATGTATTTAAATATGTCTTAATTGGCGTAAAGCCAGTGTCGTATAAGAAGTATATCATGTATTATTTACCTTTTACATAAATGAATATATAACGAGGGTCTTGTACAAGCGTGCCCGTTCAGCCGAGCCAGTCCACCTGCGTGCTGCAATTGTGGCTCTATAAAAGAACCGAGAACACGACTCCAACGCTTGTCCGTCATCACGACTAACTTCTTGATTCCCTCCGGCTAGTCCTCCTTACTGCTTGTACCAGCGTCTTCCCAAGGCATGGCTACTCAGGCGAAGAAGGAGCTTGAAGCTCCAGCACGACCTTGCAACCAATCGTCAGGCGTCCTCGAAAGAGCGTCCGAAATAGCGCAGCACTACTAAAAGATAATAAGTGCCGCGCAAAGTATTCCCTGAAAAAACATAATATGGTGCCACCAGGAATTAACCAGCGCACTAACGCGCGCAGCCAAAGTCTATGGTGAACCAGTAGTCGCACAGTAGGAAAAAGGCGTCAACACAATTATTTTGCGCGTTGCCTCATCTTTCTTCTTTTTCTCTGAAGACGGCGAGTTCTCTTTTTCTTCCACTTCCAGCGCATTTTAGCGGTGGATTTCTTGTACGGACATCCATGACCCATGATTAATAAACTTTACTTTTCGACTGAAGTACCGGTTCTTGCTTTCTGCGAAAAATACAATATGTAAGTGGCAACTCGTTGGAGCGTGCACGCACGCCGCCGGGCATTCAAACGGAGGAATGCCAAGATGTCTCATGCTACTACGTGTTGTTCCAAATCAAGAGATCAAGTGGGAAGTGACTGGCACAACTCCTGAACAATGCTACGCCCGTGCTGCGGGGAGACATATAGACATTTGGTCCTCCATTAGTCTACTAATAAGCGTACTTCTTCAGGCAAGCGTCTGGGCGATCCACCAGCGATTTTGGTGGATCAGAGCTATTCACCCTGCTGTCTTCTTGGTAATTGGTCCCTCTCAATGCTGTCGTCTTGGTAATTGGTCCCTCTCCATGCTGTTGGGATGCTATTGGTCCCTCTCCATGCTGTTGGGATGCTATTTGTCCCTCTCAATGCTGTTGGGATGCTATTTGTCCAAGACCATTGCTAGGGAACTGTAGTATACGTTCATTGGTGCTTGGTGCCGCCATAACAGCGGAGATATGCTAGTGACATGGAAAGTACAATATATCGTACTTCTCATTTCCTCTGTCGATATTGTTGCTTCTTTAGTTCGGGTCCACCCATTCTATGCTGTTAAAAGGTTAGCAAAGTCGTCGGTGCTTTCGATTTCAATGGACCCATTCTATGCTGTTTAAAGGTTTTGAAGGAATATGCTTTCGATTTCAATGGTTTCAATGGTCTGTGCCTTGTGCGACCATTCTGTACTGGTTTCAATGGTCTGTGCCTTGTGCGACCATTCTGTACTGGTTTCAATGGTCTGTGCCTTGTGCGACCATTCTGTACTGGTTTCAATGGTCTGTGCCTTGTGCGACCATTCTGTACTGGTTTCAATGGTCTGTGCCTTGTGCGACCATTCTGTACTGGTTTCAATGGTCTGTGCCTTGTGCGACCATTCTGTACTGGTTTCAATGGTCTGTGCCTTGTGCGACCATTCTGTACTGGTTTCAATGGTCTGTGCCTTGTGCGACCATTCTGTACTGGTTTCAATGGTCTGTGCCTTGTGCGACCATTCTGTACACATAAACCATTAAAATATAAATCTCTACTCTTGCGATTTCAATGGTGTGTAGGTGCTCTCGCTGTGATTGTGCTGCTGGCTGCTACCCTTCAGTCCTTTCCCATAGGAAGGTTGTTTCGTCCCAGTACGACATATTGTAGTGTTAGGGAGCTAACCTTCCATGATTCGCAGACACACTAAGCTAGCTACCACCAAACATTGTCTGTAATATTTACCACCATTACTATGGAATACTATGGAAATGGAGAATTAGATGGTGAGGAATGATCAACAACAAACATACACGTCTTTCCACCATCCACAAACAACAATTAACAATTAACAAAAGAAAAAAACAAACGACACCTTTCTTTTCAGCGCTGTGCAGCCACTTGTGCCTTGCCCCTCGCATCAAACACACTGTGTTGTTTTCGTCGCAAGCGATACAGAGGATATATTTCTACGCACAGACAACTGAGTGTTAACGTAGATCATATTCGCTTTCGAACACACCAACTCGACAAACACACACACACACACGCCCATTTGTTTTAGTGCCTGACTGACGTAGTACTAAGATACAAATACTAAGTTTTTGTTTTTTCTTCGGGATCATCGATCGTTTAACAAAAACTTCACTTTGAAATTTTTATATACAACGGTATATATATTCGTTTCAATCCTCGTGCAATCAGTTAATTTTACTCGTTCATTGCACAAGAGCGCTGCGTAACATTTTACTGCTTGCGTCATTGGTATACACAGAATCACGCGTTTGTGTATCGCCAAGAGTTGTTGTTACTTCGACAGCTTTGAGTAAACCGCACTGCAGTACTTTTTTAGCCACCACTAGCTGCAGACATATTAGCGATGACAGACACAGCCAAGCAATCGCAGGAAGCGAATGCCGTCACCAAAACTGGAAATGATGGCAAGCAGACCAAGCTAAAAGGCCAGGAGTTGCTAAAGGCAGTCAAAAAGCAAATTGAGTTTTACTTGTCAAGGAGCAATCTCCAAAATGACGCATACCTCGTACAACAAATGGACGCGTCCTTGAACGTTCCTGTGAATGTGATCGCCAGTTTTCCAAAGATAGCTTCCCTAACCAAAGACTTAAAAGTTGTTATCAAAGCTATCAAGTCGAGCAATGATGTCAAGCTAAATGCTGACGAAACCATGGTGAAGCCAGACATCACTTTGGAAAGAAATACAATTATTTTGCGCGACCTGTCCTCGGACATTCCGAAAGAAGACGTTGTGGCGCTATTCGAGGAATACAACGCCAAGGTTAGCAACGTAAAGAGCGATATCAACGACGTATGGTTCGTACAGATGGAGAGTGAAGACGAAGCGCGCACGGCATTGCTGAAAATGATGGGCAAGCAGTTTAAAGGCAAGCCCATTCGTGGCGGTTTGAAAACGGAAAGCCTACTGCGATCTGTCACCCCGAAAGCGGGTGCATCGCCGAAGAATGTACTGTCCGAAAGTAGTTCGAACAACCCATCAAACGCTTCGAGTCGGGGTGGCGTGAACAACATGTATCAGCCATCCCCGCAAAATGTAGGGATTCCGCAAATGTTTCCCCCGATGCAAAATGGAATGCCGCCCATGTATGGGTATATGAACGGGATGCCACAGATGCCTCCTGGTCCATATATGAATGGAGGAATGGGATATCAACCCTACATGAACGCGCCACACATGTACAATCCCCGGTTCATGCAGGGGCAACAGCAAGGTCACGGACAGCAAAATAACCAAAAGGGTGGCAAGCAAGGTCGTGGACAACGAGGAAACCAAGGGGGTTTTGTTCAAGGAAATTACCAACAAGCGAACGGATATGCCCGTAACTCTCGAAACAACCAGATGCACATGAATCGGGGACAGCGGAATAACAGGAATTTCCGAGGGAACAATAATTACTATGGCAACCAGCAACAAAACAATGCTGCTGGACATAACTTCAATAATGCAAACAACCAGAATAATAGTAACATTAGTCAATCGTCCAACAGCAACCAGCATAATAGTAAGAACAATAAAGTAGATAACGGCCCTGGAGGTAGAGGGGGTAAAGTTAGCAATAACACGAACTCGGGTAATAACATGGGTAATGTTGACAACCAGAATAATTCCAACAATAACACTAGTAATAGCCGCAAAAGCAAGAGAAATCGTAATAAAGGCGATAACAAAAATTCCGATAACCACAACAGTGGAAACAACAAGAACCAAAAAGATAAAAATAAGAAAGACTCAAAGGATACAAACTCGAAGCAGCGCCGGAATTCGAAGAGTAGAAAGGATCATAATGCGAACATAAATGTTAACAGCGCTTCCGATTTTCCTTCTCTTGGTGGTGCATCAAAGCCTATTAGTACCAAATGGGGAAATGGTGATTCTAGCGCCGTAAAACGGGCACTAGAGCAAGAAGTAAGTGATGCTAAGAAAGAAGCCTTTGCTCGTCTTAAGACGAATGTGAATGAAGGCACGGCGAAGAAAGTTGTCACTAAAGTAATTGATAATGCAGTCGCACAATCCAACAGCAAAAAGCCTGTCAGCACTAGTGCTGCTGAAGGAAACAAAAACAAAGCTGTTGCCAACAACGGCAGTAGTGNCGTTACTAAACAGCAAACACCAAACGCCAGTACTGAAAGTAAACAACCTGCTGTTGAAAACAAGGTATTCTCTTGGGCAGCAACCGTCGCAAAGACTGCGAATGTTCCTGTAAAGCCCGTCAGCAAGCTGGTATCAAAGAACGTGGATGGCGAGAAGAAGAAGAAGAAAGTTGAGGGTAAAAAAGGTGACGCGAGCGCTAAACAACCAGGTAAACAAGGAGCAAAAACGATGTCCTCAGCTGCTCCAGGTGGGAAAGTGGGGAATTTGTCAAAACAAGCTGGCTCTCGAAGCGCTCCACAGGCAACGGGCGAAAATGGAAAGGTTGCCACGAACGAAGGTGGAAATAAAGTAACGGCAACAAAAACCACGATGCCTATTCCAAGGCGTGGATGGGAGCGCCCAGAACTTACTCAAGAGAGAGAAAAATTTTTGAAGGAGAAGGCGCAACGAGAGTCCATGGCAGATCCAGCAAAAGTAGATGCGCAACAAAAAGACAATAAAAAGGGTAGAAGGAAAGTTAGCGATAGTGATAGAGGAGGCAACATTAAAAAACCTTCAAATTATGAGGATAACGTTAAAGATAGCAAAAACAGCATGGGAGCATCAGACAATGCAATTAAGATGGCGCCGAAACCTTCTACAGATTCACCGACGGTTGATAACCGACAGCAGGAACGCAGCGTTAGTAATAATAGTAAGCCAACATTTGCCGAGATGCTTCGTAAGAAACAGCAAGCGCAAACACATGACAAATCAAATCCTTCATCAGGTACTAAACAAAATGTCAAGAACTCTAGGGCCAGTGCATTTGCCGAGGCAACGGGCGCGCAGAGTAGTTTTCCTGCAGAAAAGCCAGAGAGAGAGTTCGTTCGTAGCGATCTCCAATAATTCCTATTTTCTGTGGACATAACCGTTAGTCAAAAGAGCGTGTATATAACTAGCACTCGACAACGTCCAAATGTTTTTGAAAAATAGTACGCGAGAGCTATGTCTGCAATAAGTTGCTTCGACGCGTACTTCCGTCGTACCTGTCTTGTCATATTCAATGATTTTTTAAAAAAATGTATTTTTGATCATCAGGAAAAAAAATTAGAACTTAATTCGTTCAGATATAAATTATGGATAAAGAGTTTGATTGCACTTGTCGATCAAAACTCATATGCCAATATATATGTCACTTCGCGCGTACATATTGCCAAAGTTAGATTGGTTCATTTGGACCTAATCATTTTTGGGGATAAACGCTAAATAAGAAAACCGATAATAAAACAGTATTCGAAAAAAAAAAAAAAATCTGTTGGTCGTTTACAAACATTCAGACATGATTTGCAAAGGCTCCGTGGTGAAAGTAACAAGCTTTCGCGTTACAAAATGTGTTGAATGGTTCGTAGAATGTCCAGAGACTCATAAAATATATACGAGTACACGTATATCACAAGAAACGTCACAATTTTAAACACAGTAAAACTATTTTATATACTTCGTATATGTAAAAGATAATGAGATATATACACGTTGTACACAAATATATTTTATAAAAAAACATACTTTCGTACGAGTACTTTTCTTTAATTTTTGCCTCACAATTTTACGATACGAACGCATTTGATTCACAAATGTTTTCAACATTCTGAGAAATAAGTTGTTACGAAAAGAGGGTCACGTACTATACAAACAAGACGTGTCGCCTTTTACATACATCTTGCATAATCCATTCATATAAAGTATGCACCAACGATTCCCATAGCTTTTCAATAGCGAGTGTGGATTATTTCACCAGATTGATTTCATACCTCAAGCTAAATTATTGAGCCGACTTACATATCTCAGAAAGCAAAATACATGTACTGTCACGAAGGCATATTTTCCGCGAAATACTACTGTAATAGCCACCAAGGTATCAATAATAGTTACTTGTCTCCTTTGGCAATCTTATTCGGCAACCATCTAGTTCTTTCTGGTACGATATTTGACATGATAAACGGGATGTGTCGGTCAACTCAAGGGCCAAATCCAACATATCCTCCTCTTCCTCTTCCGCTGGCGGAAGCTGGTCAAAGACGTCCTGCGACTCAAAGATGCAATGGCACGTCGAGCACATTGCTTCTCCATCGCAGGCACATTCTAGTTCCATACCAGCATCTAGTATTGCATCATGAAGCTTGTCTCCCGGCCACATGCTAATTTTAAATTCTTCCCCTTCGCCATCTTCAACGACGAATTTAATCTCTTGATTTTTCGTGGTAGACGAGTGAAAGTAGTGTTTAATTTTGCCAACTCGTCTAGGACGCGTGGAAGCAATTGGGTGTCTAATGGATACATCACGAACGTTCCTTTGCAACTGCGAAATGATGCGAGTACATCTCGAAAATGGCAACATCTTCTGCTCGCTAAATGTAAGGTGGTCTGGGATACACGACTACAAGATTGCAGTTGACGTTGTAGTCTTCTTGGAATCGAACAATCGTAATCATCTTCAATCATCATCATCATCGCTGCAGCTGCTGCTCTGCTGCTTTTTTTAGCTTACTACGATGAGGAGATAGATGATGATGTGGTGGTGTGGTGGTAATAATAGGAAGAGTAACACTAGTGCTAGTTAGAACACTACACTACTTGTTGCTACCTTTAGTAATCCTCTTCGTTGTTGCCCTGCCAAGAAGATGAAGATGATGGATGATGAATCCATACTATTAGACCTGCTAGCGTGTAGCTATGATGAGAAGGAGTGGTTGGTGCATCATTCACTTCGAATCATATTCGAATAATAAGCATTGCTTGTGTCGATTTTTACCAAAAACTATCGTCGGTTAGCATAGCTAGCATAGCATACGAGGCAGTATTCACGATAACGACGTTAGACGTTGGCTAGCTAATTTGTTGTTTTGTTATTATCTATCTATCGTTGTTTAAAATTAGAACTACTAGCTAGCACAGCTACTCCATTTAAATAGTACTTCTTTGAAAAAAAAGGAAAAAACAAAGTGTGTAAAAAAGAAGAAAAAAATATTCTTTTTCTCCTCCATCCATCATCTAATTCCCCTTCTTCTTCTTCTTCTTTTTAAAAGCTGTTGTTGTGTGGTTATTTTTTTATTATTAACCTTTAATCAGTTCACCCCCATTATTATTCATTATATTATCGTCATATCGTCATCCACAATAACACTACTCTTAATATCTTCCTACTACTACGATACTAAAAACTACAACTAAGAAGGCCTTTTTTTTTGCACAACCCATTGCTTAANTGCGCAACCACGGCCAACCATCGTAAAATGCAAGGGCTCTATGCAATCTTTACTCAGCAAAACGAAATCTGGAAAACATCGAAAGGTTTGGCTACTTGAACTAGCTAGTAGAAACAAAGAACAAAATCGTGAGCTGCAATTGAACTTTCTCTCTAAAACATGGATTCAACGACCAAAGAAGACAAAGATAAGCCGCCAGTGGGTTGTTTTGTGAGGACAATGGTTCATAGGCCCTGCCTTGTATGCTTTGTAAGTGCATTTCTCGCGCTCATGCTTGTAGTTCTCGCAGCTACGTCTGCTGCATTGAGAATCGCTGCAAGCTGGGTTGATTATGGGGATAGGACGACGAAGCAGGTGTTTGCGTTCCAAAAAGCCAATGCAGAGGTTAGAGAAGCAATGCAAAGTGCAGACGACTCACCTGGAACAAGTTTGTGCAAGGCTGAACGGCAATCAAGGTCCATATTTGGCAGGGACGTTAGCTTCTACCTTCGATCTAAATCAAATGACGTTTTTTCTGCAGAAAATATGAAAGCACATCAATATATCATCAGTGAGTGGCAAAAACTGGGTTCTTGGAATTCTTTTTGTCGATTACGGAATCTAACACATAGCAGCACCGAGTGCGAGGAACCTCTGTCCCTCTTTCGCGCTGTGGAAGTTGATAACATTGGAGAAAAACAAGGGACTGGTGTCCAAATGGCTGAGCTTACTTGCAACATGTGTCGTGTATCATACGGCCAGTCGTTTAAGTGCCCCAACTTGGCAATGGTCAGGGACATGAAAACTCCTGCTAGCTTGCAAGAATCCCCACCAACTCGAGCGCAGATGGAACCATACATGGAATCTCTCTGCGACGTTAGCGAGACTAACAAGAACACATTGTGTGAAATCCAGATGCGAAAGACACGCTCAACTCTGGTAAGCACAAAGTGGAATTGTGACACACTTAAAGCGGAATACAGCCAGATTGTTTTTCGCACTGGTTATCCCTTCGAAAACTCAAGAAAGGACAACCCAGACTTATGCCAAAGTACGACCGAAGACAACAGTACCTATCCTGGCAAGCTACGTGACTTCTTCACAAAGACATATGCTAACAACGCGCTTGCGCATACACTAAAAATCATCAAAAAGGTTGAGGAAGATTATCCTGATTTAACTCTTGCATTTAATGCTCCAAGTAATTTTGAATATATTTGGACTGTTTTGTTTACTGACTTGGCTTTTGTTGGTATATCGCTTGTGCTTGTTGCTGTAGTGTTAGTAGTCCAAACAGGCAGCGTTTTCATCATGTTGACCGGTATTTTTGAGATCCTGGTGTCCTTTCCAATCGCTGCATTCGTTTGGTTTGGAGTATTTCAACAAAAAGGCATTACAAATCTAATGTTTATTGGGGTGTTCGTTATTCTTGGAATAGGGGCTGACGACATATTTGTGTATGTTGATGCGTGGAAACAAAGTGCATTGGAAGATCCATCAATTTCTGGGAGTTATGAAACTCGATTTGCATGGGCTTATCGACGAGCCAGTAAGTATACTTTGCGTTTTTTTTTTAGCTTTACACGGTCCTTCTAACTTTTGCACCCGTCTTTGAACACATAGTGGTTGCTATGACGTCCACAAGCGTCACGACATTCTTTTGCTTTTGCATTTGTATAGTTAGTCCTGTATGGGATTTTCGATGTTTCGGAATAACTTGTGGGTTCATGATCCTGGCAGATTTTGCTTTGGTAATGACTTTGCTCCCCGCATCCGTCATCATTTTGGAGACAAAAATCAACCCATGGTGGAGAAGAACATGTAAGAAGGTGAAGGCAAAGAATCAAACTGCAGAGGGAGGAGCGCCTGATGAAGCTGATTCTCCTCAACCCAGAAAGTTGGAAGTGTTTTTTGGAGGAAAGTTCGCAGACTTCGTCCTTCAATATCGAAAATATATAATCGCAGCTCACCTTGTCCTGACGATTATATCTATTACTGTCCCGGCTGCTCTACTTCGCATGAGTAATGAAGAATACACATTTGCACCTCCGGAGCATTTACTTTCAAGATTGGAAAGTTATCCTAAAAAGTTTCAACCAGAAGAAAGCTTTTCCCCCGCAAATCTTGTTCTGGTAGCAGGATTGAAGGCAAGCGACCCATGGTCTTTAGCGGATGCTTACCCGGTAAGCCTTGAGGGTGTAGAGAACTCGGGGCCATGGGGCAATGGCAAGCTTCATTATCAATCAGATTTTGATGTTGGCGCAAACCAACAAGAATTCATTGTGGCCTGCTCAGCATTTCATGAAAATATGAAGAAAACAAAAGATGCAAGAGCGCATGACGTAGAATATAACATAATGGCGGATTTTGCCAAGTGGGCATTGTGGAAAGGCCATGGTTTTCCTGTCAACAAAGACAAGTTCGCTAGTTTAATGATTGCATTCAATGATGCTCCAGATGGACTTTTGAACGCATCCATGAGACGCTATAAGAGCATTGGAGAAAGCCCTTTTGTATACCGCCAAAGAACTGGTATTCTGATGAACAAAGATAAGAATGATATAAAATTAGTATGGTGTGGTTTTAACATTACGTCCTTGAGTTCCGGCTTCGGCGATGCGTATGGAGTCGTAGACACAGTTCAAAAACGGATGGATGATGCACTTGTCGTAGCAGAAGAGAAATCGGGAATGAAGAACATGTACCACACAAGCATAAAATGGTTATTTAATCGTATGATTGCGACCACTTTTGAGTTCGCCGTTATGTCATTGGTAATATCGTACTGCATAGCGTGTGGTGTGATTATGTTGGTAACTGGCAACTGGAAAGTAACGATTATTTCTGCTTACGTTCTATTGTCAATAATATCGTTTTCTTTAATGGGCCTCGTTGTGTGTGGCTATGAAATGAGTTTGAATGAATGTTGCGTTATATTAGTAGCAGCTGGGATGTCGGTTGACTATCTACTGCATATGGCGCATAGCTTTAATCACTCCAAAGGGTCAAAGGAAGAACGCGTGAGACAATCGTTGAAAGAAATGGGAATCAGCGTTTTAAGTGGAGCTATTACGACTATGTCTGCTGCAATTTCGTTGTGCTTCTGCGTCTTCTACATATACTCACGGCTAGGAGTGTATTTGCTTTGGCTTATCTCTAGCGCATTTGTTTACAGCGTCACCGCTTTGACTGCATTACTGGCCGAATTTGGTCCAAATTTTGGAGAGGCTTTAATTCCATGGATAGGCAAGATTGTACATGCCTCTGCCAAGCATCAGAAGGGCGCCGAGCATCAGAAGGGCGAGGATAAAGTACCAGCTGTCGAAATGACAAAACAAACTGTGTGAAGATGGAAAATCTTGCTTTGGTATTCTTAATTATATTTGGTATTTCGTAGTTTTTCGTAGCGTACATTTTTGTTACAAAGCTTCGATAAATTGTTTTTTTTAAATTTGAAATATCATACATGTGCACAAATCACAATCAGAACACTCGCAGTATTACTGATTATTTTTATCATATTGTTGTGGTGGAAATTAAGATTTTTTACGAACTAAATTATTCAATAATTTTATCACATATTAATCATGCATATCATAAATATCAAGAGAAGATCCTCTTTTAAATTACGAACGCGCTTAAACACATCTAAAAAGTTCTTCGTGCAAAAAATAATACATTTAGAGCTTGCAATGCTGATCACTTGTTTATCTTTAAAGCCGAATTCTTTACGTTACGGAGTATGAATTCAGTGTCGTCTGCAACAGCTAACGACTCTCTGCATTCTATAAGCTTTTCTATAATGCCCACCCCCAAGTCGGTACTATGCTCTCCATCGTACGCGTTTAAAATTTTGGATGGCAGTTTTGTTTGCTCAGACGAGTTTTCTTCTCCAAAGTTGTTAATATCTTTGAGCGAGGCATCAAAATTAATAATTGCATCAGTTAGTTCATCTGTTAATACCGCATGGCCATCGACATTGTTTTTGCTATCGTTTATTTTCCGTAGTTGTGATTCCTTTTTTCCGATCGATATGTCTTTAACGTGTGTCTCGAAAGTCTGTTGAAAAGTGTGCAATAACGCGATGCTTTCGACTATACGCCGTTTCAGCGGCTCTAAGTGGTGGCCACCTTCATCTACCGCTTTCGATGAAGATGGTAAGGAGCCAATTTGTTGGATTTCCCGTTTTCTCTTCGACATTGCCCCAAATGGTTGGCGTATTGCAAGAAATCCCCTAGGTGGTGCTTCCACCATTTGCGCCCGTATTGCGCTTATCTTCGAGCAAATAGCAGCACGCTCTAGCTCCTCATCAATTTAAATATCTCATTCCAACAACAGAAGAACAGAAGACGCAGATCCGATAGGGCTAATAATGTAGTAGTACGAGGAGTAGTGGAAGTGCTAGCAAGCAGTAGTAGCACTAGCACTAGTATTTGTTTCCTCCAAAATGTAAAAATGCTTCTGCAATTTAAATTGCCATTGCGCCTTTTTCATTCACCCCAATGTAAATGTTGTTATTATTCGATAATGTAATAAATACGTACTAATAATACTGTGTGTTGTAATGTAAATGTGAATATAAATTAATATTATTTATTATTATTTTTTATTATTATATTTTTTATTATATTTTTTTATTAAATTATAATTGGCATAATCACATCGAGTATTTCAAGTTTTACATCATGGGTACTTGCAGACGACATGAAATATTTTTTGTATCAACAACTATTTCTTCACATGTTAATTTGTTTCCAAATAGTTTTAAAAATTAAACATGAAGCAACCAACCACGTCATCAACTTATATTTCCTCTCTTGAAGGCGCAACAAACTTATCAAAAATCACTAGCAACAACGATATTTTCGGTGATAGTAAAGAAGCAGTAGGGAGTGAAAAGGTTTTTGATAATGTAAAGACGTACATCGAAAGGTTGAATAGTGAGAACAAAACTCTTGCAAAAGAGGTGTTTTCGCCTTTTATAGCAAAAATCAATTCTTTCTTTCTGGGAATGAATTATTTTGGTGGCCATGACGGTACGTTTACAAAAGTAGACGCTAAGAAGATCGAACCTCCCATACAAGCGTCCAAATATTTTGCGTTCCATATGGTTTGTTGGACACAGACGATATCTACCTTATACCCGTTGCTCTTTTTAAGTGGCTTTAGTATGCAGCAATCAATCGTTGCTGCATGCATGGTAAATGGCGGAGTTTTTATAAGTACGCCATGGCCAGAGATAAAAATATTTAAGTCGAAGTTTATTGCCTTGCGTCTACGCGATGAGAATGACAAAATAGTAAAAGATATTAAAAAAACTATTGGAGCAAGCGATCTTGGTCTATTTCTAGGATCTTCACTGATCTACATCTTATTGTTTGTTTTAGTTCCAGCCTTTTTCATTATCATTCCATATGTACGAGAAACAAATGATGTTCATTTAGAATATGTGCTTTACTTTTTATGTTGTACTTCTGCTTTGCTGGGAATTATGAATATTGGCATGGCCAAATGGCAACCGCTAGTGACAGCACACCAGAAAGAAATTTTAAAAGGTATCCAACACGCCATTGAAGCCATTAAAGCCATTATTTATGACCAAGAAGATATTGACCAAAAGATGGCGCAGGAGAAATTAACGTATTTATCAAAGAATTTGATTAAGCCAATTCAGCATGACTTGAAGTATGTATGGGGCGCGGAGATTTTAAGTATCTTTATTGGGATTATTCCATCGTTGGCCGTTGGGCTATACATTTTGTTCCCTCACATTATTTCTGAAATTTCCCCGAAAACGATTCCAAATGTTTCAAACGATGTACTTTTAGGTTTGCGCATTTTGATTGGTATGTTCGCAATGTTATTTGTACCCATTTTATGTTTTTTCACTATCAAGGCTTCAGCTGCACCCTATAATTTATGGCACCAATTCGAGACAAGCTTGCACCAATACGCAAGGAAGAAGAGTTTAGCAATGGATAAATTTGATGGAAACCACGAAGCATTGATGGCATGGCTGACTCATAATAGAATCGCACTATATCTAGGGGGATACGCAATTGATCATGATCTTCCTATGAAAATAATGGGCGCCTTTGCATCTATCTTTGGCACGATATGTTTTCTTTTACTACGCTCACAAGTATAACCTACAATTGAATCCATGTGCGTTAAACGAATACAAATACATTTGTAAAGAAAAAATGATAATATGCGCGGGTTATAATTCATATATTTGTGTCATCTGGATTAGGTTTAAACATCGTCTTCCGTTTTGATCAACTTGGCCCGACTACCAATAGCTGCAGAAGAAAACAAATAATTGCCACCGCCGTCCTTCTTCAGCTTTCCTTTAATTTGGCCCAAGTCGTTTGCAAGCGTTTTATTGTACAAGACCATGTCTGAACTGTGGATAACCATGTTCATGCCACATGATTTTACCCAGTGATGTTGATTTTGAATTGCATTCGAAAAGCTCCAATGGCAGCCTACTGATTTATTTCTTCTCCTTGTTTTTTTAATAATGGTTTCGATTGTATCTAACAAAAGCTTTGATTCCCACATCCGCGGTACGCCTAATTGGACCGACAGATCAGAGGGACCGATAAATACACCATCAACCCCAGGAATGGAGAGAAGCGTATCTAGGTTTTCGACCGCCACGGTCGATTCAATATTTATAAACAGCATTATGTCGCGATTTTTCTCCTTTAGAAAATTGGAAGTTACGTTATTATCATCAATTACAGAATTCACAACGTCGTCGTAAAGGCCCACTTGCTTTTCCTCGCTTCCACAGTCTTGAACTTTGGCCAATATATTATCTAGCTTTTTCCCCTTAATTGGACGCAACTTTGTGGCGCCAACCAGTTTTACCACTTGCTCCACAGTTTCAACATACGGGCTGACAATCCCAATTGCTCCAGCATCTATCATCATCGTTGCTTTATATGGATCATGGTCAGGGATGCGAACGATCGGAGTTACACCGGCGAAATAGAAACCTTTGCACATATAAGAGACTTGCTCTCTGTTCAGAGCTATATGTTCAGTGTCTATGAATACAAAGTCAACGTTAGCGTTAACTGTTGGTTGCAATACTGAGGGCGATGGTGTTAACACGCAAGTTCCAAACACCACATCTTTTGGGTTGCGAAGGCGCTGCTTGAGCATCGTCTTATTCCTACAGGGTGTCGTGGGTTGACTTTGCATCGGGAAATGCGTCTGTCGTTTGTCGTCGTCTGCAGACGAAAGAGAAGGAAGAAAAGTTGATGAGAGGAGGAGGGAGAGAGAAGAAGAAAAAGAAGATGATGATAAAGAAAAAAAAAAAGATTTTTTTTTTTGTATTTTAATATGTGTGGTATGTTGTGGTCTAACAACCTTAACCTGGTACTACTGGATGATGAAATTTTTTTTACCCGCCGCAACAAGAAGAAGAATTTATTTGTTGTTGCCGTTCGACGTCACTGCTAGGCACATGTAAGAGCATTAGTATACAGTATCACATTTACTGCAATTTTTATTAATTATTTATATTTTATTTTTGGTCCTTCATCGTATTATTCCACGAACCTCTCCTGAGGTTGTCTATCCTCTTTTCCTACTCTTTCCTTGATAAAGCTCCTATGAAGTACACACGTTAGGCAACGTTTTTAGAAGTCGAGAATGACGTGCATGATAGGGAAAAATTGACATTTTTTCTATCGTCATCTTCAGTCACCTTGTTGTGTAGTTATAAAAAAAATGGAATGAATTCTTCTTCTTTGTAGAAAAAAAAGATGAAATTATTATTATTATTTGCTATTCTCCTCGTCGTAGTAGACGAACAATGTTGTTATTATTTATTATTACTATTTACAACAGCAGTCCTCTCTGCTGCTTCTACTACTACTTAACAACTAATAACAACCACGCCAGGAGTCGTAGCAATCGGAAGATGGGGCTTCGAACATGCACTGGAAGAACGTGCACAGCGCGTCCGACCTCACTGAGGACCGACAAGGTCTGAACATAATTCTCCTGTTGACACTGTCTGCGTCAAGATTTTGGTGAAACAATGTCGAATTCATTGTACGTCCCATCGCCTAAATCAAACGTAGGTCAGAAAACTCAACCTTCGCCAAACTACAACCAACCGATGTTGTCGTCGGTCTATAGTACCCTTCCTTCAGCTTCCTTCGCTCACTCCCTTGATCAAGGGATTAATCCTCAGACACAGCACTTTGATTCCGATATCATAACAGCTGGAGACTATGAGATATCCTTGCCATACGATGGTCCCTCTATTACCTTCTGGAATAACGCACAAACTGCTAACGGAGCTTCCGACTGACCTTGGTCTCAACGGCCTTGGATCGCTTTGGTTGAAAAAGAGTTACCATTTGCGAGTCGAACCGTTGATCTGTCAAACAAATCAAAGGACTTCAAGACCATGTATAAAACCATCCATCCTGATCATCAGGCGGGTGCAAAAGTTCCAATTTTAGAAGTAGGATTTCCTGGTGAAAAAGACTACGTCCAACTCGTGGAGTCTTCTGTATGTACAAAATATATAGCAACCGCATGGCCATATCGTGGCGCGGATCTACTGCCAGCTTGGCCAGGCTTGTTGGGAGACATCCATGCTCGAGAAGCCTTAGCAGCTGCTCGAATAGATTTATTTGTGGACATGTACATGGGTAACGTTGTTCCGGGGTATTATAGATTGATGAAATCAAAGAAAAAAAGTGAATTGAAGAAAAATTACGAAAAATTTTTGCACGCCCTCGTCAAAGTTGATAACTGTTTGCGCATGCATGGTTGTGAAGATGGAGGTCCATTTTTTATTGGATGTAATTTTACGTTGGCAGAATGTCTAACTGCACCATTTGTAGTACGAATGCTAGCAAATCTGCCATATCATCGTAGCATTGATATTTTTGAAGATTGTCAATCGTTAAACTTAGCGAAGTTGCTGAAGTGGCTCGAAGCTGTCAGAGATCGCGAAAGCTTAGCTTTGACTAGTCCAAGTATAGCCTCGCTTAGCAAGCCACCAAAAGGATTTGTCGAAATGCATTTAACGAAATTGGAAAGGTTACAGCAGTGGCTAACTTTTGCACGCTAATACATTATTGAGATGATGCATACAGGATTAGAGGTAGCGGTAAGAAAAAAATGATAGTCATTCGCGTAAAGTAGAATTGAATGTGGATGACTTGACGAATTCTTACATCGAAACAATATGTTAATGTTTAAATATAAAATAATATATGTGGTGTGTAATTAGAATTACACTCCTACTCCGTGTCTTTTACTTAAAAATTTTAAATTGATAAAAAGCACCACGTGTCTTGTTACATGGTAAGATATTAAGCTGCTATAGCGAGCATTACGTTGCGTTTTTCTGCGTTAGTCCCCCCTTACTTTTCCCTCCCCACCAAATAACCATTTTTTTACATGCTTCTGATGTTTTTAACAGGAATATCTGCAGAATCACCATCGTCGAATGCGACAGTATATGTTCCATCATGATTCAAATGGTCTATTCTTCCTGGAAACGCTTCTACCCAATTTCCCTTTCTGGCAAATACCCTTTCATTCTTTTTGTAAGGAATATCCATTATGTGGTCCTCATGAATCGCCTTCGCTATATCTCCATCAAAAAAACGTATGGCGTACGTTAGGTCGACATTCGCCTTCACAATTCTTCCTGGATAATATTGATACTCCCAATCCGAGTGTGTTGCCATTACAATGTCACCAGCTACAAATTTTCTCGCTTCCTCGTGAACATGCCCCTCCATAGTTTCATTGCTATCGGCAACGAAAACTTCTCTGCCAAAAGGCTCGTCATTGGTATCCGGATTCCTTTTCACATGTTTCGGGAGAGTCTTTGGAGAAAAGTCTCCATCATGAAATTGAATTGAATACGTTCCATCACTGTTGATACCGACTATGCGGCCAGGAAAATACTGGTCATCCCAGTCGTGATGTGTAGCAATAACTTGGTCTCCTAATGAGTAAGTCAACCCATTCGTCGTGGCAGTAGTAATGGTTGAAATACTTTCTGTAGTATCACTATGTGCTACGTCAAAATTATCCATATTCAAAGCATCGAATTGAGCATTATGAAACTGATTGCTGCTGTCGAATCTTGAGAGTCCTTTTTTATCGACGTATTCTTTAACTTTATCTCTAATATTTGATTCTATTACTTTGCCTAATTCAACACTAGGATTTTCACTATACGCATGATTCCTATTGCTTCCATTACTGAATGCTTCCCTCCTTGTGTGCACCGAAGAACCCAAGTCTACACTATTTTCAAAGTACTTTTGGATGGCATGCTCAATATAAGAATCCATGGTGTTCCGAAAGTCTGAATTCAATATGGCATTTTTACTGAAGCTGGGATCACTCTTTTTCGGTGGATTCGAAGGACGTACACCAGACGCATCCGTAGGTAGTCTCTGAAATGTAGTATCTTTTGATGAGCTTTTCTGTTCTTTGAGCTTAGCTATCCATCGCCGAGCAAATTTCTGTATCAGTAACGCAGCACGCAGCTTCAATGCAGAAACCCTTTTGCCCTTGCGATACATCATTAACTTTTCTATGAAACTTAACCCTTCTATTTTAGCAAATACGCAATCAAACTTTTTCCACGTCTTCTTCACCTGATGCAAAATAGACGAAATGTGTACTTTTTCAACCAGCTTGGCATTGCTTTGTTTGCCCTGAAATCCTACATCATAGAAACACTTGTTTCTTGATACTGCACGTATAATTCCAACAAGTGGGTCGGAAGAGTCTCTAAATTTCACCAATACACTGTCTCCGACGTCGTATAAGCTAAAGAGTCTACGTCGAACGTCCAGTAGCTCATCAGACTCGTAGTATTCACCATCATCAAATAAAACGCCGAAATCGCGAGTATCTGCGCTGAGATTAATGACGGTGCCTTCATAGTAAACTCCCCATTCTCTTTTCGTAGCTTCTACTCTACACCCATTTTCAAACTCCATAAACGGGTGGATACGATATTGTTCAACGTTCTCAAGAATCGATTTACTACCATCAGCAGTTTTCAACCTGACTCGATACTTTTTAAGCCCTTTGTTGCCTTGCCGTATATCGAGTATAAATCCAATTTGATGATTACGCCATTTGTCTTCTGTGACCTCTACCACTTCACCAATTTTGAAGTTGTGGCACGTTTTATTGACTGGGCGTATATTTTGTCTTGGGACGGGTGATACCACTGAATCATCATCGTATTGTACTTTATAAAAAACGTTATTGCCAGATTTTAAATTATTTTGGAGTATATCAATTACTGTGCCTTCAAGATACGTATGCCAGCCATCTTCAGTTGCTTCACATCGGTCACCCATTTTTAAAAAATTAAAAGAATTGTTTCTTATGAGCTTGTAACCTATGGAATGACAAACGTGTCCATTTTCGAATTCGACGCCGAAAGTGCAATCTTTGTTTCTACGAAAAATAGTACCAGGAAAGTATCCGTCGCATTCAAAGTCTTTAGTTTCTGGAAGTTCTTTCCAAATCGCTATGCGACTCATATGACCACGTGCATATCGCTGTACAGTCATTGCCGCTAAAATTTTTGCGACAGTAGATCTCGCAAGCCATCCACGAAGGCATTTTTGTATTTGTATGATAGCTTTCCTTCTATTTTCACGAGTTACATTTAAAATTTTGAAGACGTTCCTGTCTTTTAATGAGAACCCTACAGCTCTTAAAAAATTGAGCCTCAGATGCAGGCTGCGAAAAAACTTTTGTATCATCAATGCTGCAAGAATCAATTTGTTGTAATGCATATGGTATATGTATGCCCGAGTGTATTTCTGGATAATGATGAGAGAATCTATTTGATGCTTGCTATAATTACCGTATTTTTTGTGGAGATGCTGTCGAAAGACGCACTGAATTTTGATGACTAATTGAGACAATAACTCTATTTCATTTCGAATTTTTCTTCCCCTAATAAAAGACTGGATTGAAATTGCCGCGTTATTTTCTTGCCACCTTTTTAAGGCTTGACGGAATCTACCTCTACACATCCATGTACGAAAGCATGATTGAATTTTTATCGCTGCTTTTGCAAATAATTTTTGTTTCAATATTCCATGGTGGCTGTGCACCAGCATTTCCAAAAAAGACATTCTAGTATCACCCTGTCGATATGGGTCTTTCTGTGGTAAGTATAGTATTTTTTCTCGTAAACTATATGTTGTAATTTCTAAGATTTCATGTGCACCTAATCGGTATACGAACTTTCCGTTTTGAAATTTGACTGTATATCTGTTCGCTTTATTTCTCGAATGTATTGTTCCAATCTGTTGCGATGACTTCAGCATTACAAGGGTATTTAGCTCGTAAAATTTTTGTGGTAATGGCCTAATTTTTGTAAATTGCACGCTTCTAATTTTGACTTTTGTAAGTTTGTCGACCAACCTGCACAATTTCTTATCATAATCCACTGTATCTATTATCCCGATTGAGTATTTTGATTTTCTGGAGGGTGTACTATACTCAACTTCGGAGCTTGACGACAAGTCGGTAATTTTAAATGGCTGTCGTAAAAAGCTGTGCTTCACATTATTGTATATTTTGCCATTGAACTTTCCGTTATCTAATCCTTGGACATTGTAGCAATTGTTCTTTAATTGTTTTGTGACTTGCACAAAAAAAGTACTTTTCCATCGATCCACGGTCATTTCAAGCCTACTATGCCACTTATGCGTTACTGATCGGCCGGCATTATCATAAAGTCGACGCACAGCGTTCCGAGGAACCAAAACCTCCATCTCTGAAGAAGTATCGTCGAAAATTACGGAGTACATTCCATTCCAAGTTACCCCCATTATTGTAGCGGCAAAATGGGTCAACCAATCGTCCTCAGTCGCGTCAACGCGTGTGCCAGATGCTAACCATTCTTCATTGCGCATGTAACCTTTGGTCAAGCAACATTTTCTTACGTTGCTCAGGTAAGTTCCATCATCTAAAACAATGTTATACTCCTCATTGTTCAATTTGTAACTGATTTCACCACGCAATCCTTCCCGTATTCTCCATTTTTTGATCAGATCTTTTCTGCATACTATGCTACGAGCGAAAGCTTGCAACTTAGTTAATTTACTTCTGACATTCAAATAATTGCACCGACACAAAAATAATCGGAAAATTGATTGCAACTTGATAGCGAACGTGCGGATAGTCTGAAATTGAATCACCTTTTGGATACATCTTATGTTTTTTTGAATTTTTTCTGCTTTTAGGTTCAAAAATCGCAATTTGATTTCGCAACATTTTCGTCTTGCAAGAGCTTGAATTAGAACAACTTTTTTTCGAGTCTGTAAGTACGACTTTCGTTGTTGTCGTCGACGAACGTGAGCCTGAAAAAAACTCCATACCTCAAAGTTGTGCCGTATTCCACTGACATACTTGCGTAAAAGCATTTTTAGAGTAAAATTATGTCTAGCAACCTTCACTCGAACGATTTCATAGACTTTTCGTTTTTCCGTCTGGAAATCTGAAAGTAAAGAGAAATGGACCCATGCACTTACTTGTTTCCCAGTTGCAAACGAGACCTTGTAAAATTGATCATGTTCGCCCCTATCAGTTATAGTAGCACTTCGAGTTGAGAGTTTGCGCTGATTGATTAGTTTGCGAATGAAAAATGGATATTGACTATCCGCTCCAACCAAGTTTGCTACCAATATTTTGGCGCCAATCTCGTAACGTTTGCCTCGCAACACGCGTATTTGTGAAAACGGGATTATTTTGCATGATGAACTTGACCCTATGAATATTACTTTACAACTATTTGTCCCAGTTTCGACTGAACAAATCTGCCCGATACCGTACAAATTGGAACCGTCTTTCTTGTCATAATTACAGGGTGCTTCAATATCTAAACCTGGCCTATATTTACGAAACCTTTTTCGTATGCAATACGACGGCACATTATGCCTGATTTCTCTTGATCCAATAATTTGCAAGGAATAAACCGTCTTTTTGTGATCCTTAATTGATTTCGTGTTGCGAACGGATTTTTGTTTCAAAACATAAGCACGCGCAATACTCTTCCATTTATCATCTGAAGTTTCTACATTTTCATTGATATGAAACTGCCCTAGCGCTGAAGAACCGATATTCTGTTTTTTACAATGCGATAAATGAATGTTTTTAATAAATATGTACTTAATAGGCACCATATCACCTTCGAAGAGCACGTCATAGTGATAGCATCCAGGATGGACATAGACAATTGTGCCAGGATACTTGTGGTCACCACAGTTTACTGACGCATCCACTAAATCACCTATCCTTAGTCTGCGTGGAGTGTACAAGGCTGCGTAGAAAGGAAGCTGTAGTAAATGTTTTTGTCTCACATTATTTATTATGCTGCCATCAAAACAATATACGTCGAACGTCATATTTATATTGCCGTTTCGTAGAATTATGGCGGGAAATGTGCCATCGAGCGTGTACCTTTCCGAAAAACCGCATTCACGAAATATCCTTAAGTATGCAAGGAACCTTCTACATAGAGATTGCACAACAATGTACTTCGTCAACACAGATTTGTATCTAATTTTCTGAGTATACATGCGGTAAAGAGATTGTATCTTGGCTGCATGATATTGCTGTTGCTGCGCCATGCGGTGCTGCTCTTCCATCCACTTTGCGTATAGTTTTCTTATCAAATTCACCTGTCGTTTATTGGCGCTACGATATAAGCGAAGTCGGGTCTGTGACCCCCTAATCCGCTTTTGGATAACTTTAGCGTTTTTGTTTCGATAAAAAATCTCTTTATCAACAATGTATCGCCGCCACAAACTACTAAGAAGCGTCGACGCTGTGTGCATTTTTACAACATGCAAAAATGATAAGTTTTTTCTGAAGTGGCTTTGTATTAAAATCACATTTCTACGCAAACGTAAGAACCATTTTCGATTAATTTTCCCTCTTATTATCTTTTGCAACAATACGGCTTGCCGTCTTCGCAAATGCAAATATTTATAAAATTTCTTCATTTGAAAACATATTTGCAGCCATACAGCTGCATGATTCCATTTTGAAATGAGCTTCACGTCCAGCAATTTTCTAGCCAGCGACTGTATAGTAATTATATTACGCCTAGTTGAAAGATACCTCTTTCGAACTATACAAGTCCATAGAAATGACTTTAAGAGTTTCCGTCTTCTTATCGCTTTGTCTATCTTAATACGGAATAGGTAGCGTTGAATGATTGGCTGTGCACGTCGTAGACGTTGTAAATAAAAGCGGTATCGTGCTTGCTCTTTATGCATTCTAAAATAACCTTGCAACCTCCTAAGGGATTTTAAAAACTTGGCATACGAATTACGTTGAGCTCGTGAACGCTGGGTTGCCTGCAACCATAGTATAAGAAACTTCCACTTACGTACTTTTGCTTTTCCAATTTGCATTCTGCAATATGCTTGTGCTTTTGTAACACGTTTTATCCTTGCATTTTGCCGTCTCTTTCTTAGAAGGCTACGACAACTATGCTGTAGACGTGCTATATGATGCCTTCTTTTCTTAACAGCAATTTTTGCTTGAAGAGTTCGAACGAAGCCCCGGATTGTCTTCATGTGTCGTTGAAAAAGCCTTAAGGACCTTCGAGTAACTTCTATTCGCTTCATACATACCCATCTTCTGCAAATCTTTTGAGTTACTATAATTTTATCTTGGTTTTCTTCATAAAATCTAAGCGTCATTGCCATTTTCTCCAAGCTGAGATCCTGTTTAATTCGCATTACGCGTAGTTTTGCGAGATATCTTCTCGCAGACTTTTGTATTGTTATTGCATAACCAAGCCATAGTCGTATGTATGCTCTGATTCTGTAACCTCTCCAAGCACGCTGGATCGTGCCTGCAGCAATACTGCGTGATCTACATTGTCGGAAAAATCTTTGAATCTGTATTGCCGCCCGTATATAGTGGTTATTTATCAAAAAAGACTCAATAACTTCATTTACATAATTGGACTCTGCGCGCCAATATGCAAGGGAGCGTGAGAGTCCACTCAAAATTTCTTCCTCTTCCGCCAGCTGGTCTCGCATAATGAGAAAATAATTTATCTCTTCATTATATTTTCTGGTACCTTCGCGAACTAAATACCCACGGACATGAGATTGAAACTTAACGATGCCTCCAACAATTCTTGCTCTGTACTGCAGGACAATTTTTACC
>LT658512.1:0-25991 GCA_900128575.1 Stramenopiles sp. TOSAG41-1
ATCGATAACCCAGGCGATGCTTTGATATGCATCTGCGACGCTTTTGAAAAAGCCAAAATGCAGGATGATTTTCGCATTGCGATAAATGTGTGCGGTTCCAACTTAAAATATACTCCGGGTGAAGGGGAAGAAGAAGAGGAGGAAGAGGAAAATGACGAGGATGGAGAGCCAAAGAAGAAGCTACAAAAATACAATCTTATATATGCCAATCCAGATATTGAGCAACGTGTCATGGATAGTGATGCATTGATGGAGGAGTATGACGAAATGTTCGAATCCTTCCCAGAAGCAATTGTATCCATCGAAGATCCTTACGCCGCTGATGATCTTGGTGCTTTCCAAAAATTTACAGAAACATATGGCGAGTCTATCCAAGTAGTTGGAGGAGAATTACTCGCCAGCAACGCAGATGAAATTCTTAAGCACATCGAATCCAAAGCAATCAATGCCATAAATATTAAGATGGATCAAGTTGGAACCGTCGGTGATTGTATTCGCGCGGCAAAAGCTGCTAAGGAATGTGGATGGGGAGTAACGTTTGGCCAACGTTTAGGAGAGACTGAAGACACTTTTGTAGCGGATCTAGTGGTAGGTGTCTCGGGTGGACAATACAAGGGTGGCGCTCCTCGTTTTTCTGAGCGTATGTCGAAGTATAATCGCTTATTGTGTATTGAGGAAGAGTGCCAAGATTTGAAAATGGATGCTCCTTACGTTGGCATCTCCTTCAGGCTACCGCCAAGCTAAGCAAAGAAGAAGCACGCCCCCCAAGAAGAAAGAAAAAAACACTAGGCTACGTTATCACTATACTAATATATATTTCATAGGGAACATAGTTATAGATAATAATATAATATAATAATATAACAATTAATGAAATTAACAAAGAAAAGTGAAAATTTAAATTATTAGTGTAGTTAGCAGTAGTAGAGAATGATAATTAATAATACATAATAATTTCAAATAATAGTAGAGCTAATAATAATAAATTAAGTAATAATATAATATATCTTTTTTTTATTGATGATGATGATAATATAATACTACTAGCCCTAGTAGAGGTATAAGAAGAAGTTAAAGTGATTTTACGAACGTGCGTATCATCATTATGAAGCAACCGGCTGGGGCAGTTTCAAGAGCATGTGGTTTATTCAGTATTGCTAAACACAAGCCATCAATACAATGTGGTAGACCTGATTATTGTTACATACCATGGCAACGATCACTACATATTTACAGAACTTTTTGTCCATACTTACACAGACTCAGACAAAAGCATTAATCTTGTGGCGAGAGAAAGAGTTTGTTCGCTCTTGGGACTGGGCGACTTACATCGAGAATGTGTTTAAGAAAGTGGAAGAACAAGACTTCCAAAAGTTGTTAAATTCTATGAAAGAACCACAACCAATAATTTTTAAGTTGTCTCTAGACGATTTTCAGGGAGCAAGATTGCTTTTGATACGTTACATTTTGCATAGCGATTATATAGACCTGAACTTAGAACATGTACTATCACGTGCGATAGGCACTTACAAACACTTCAAAGATGGTAAGCGCATCATCAAAGAAATAATTGAACATAGAGTTCGAATCGAGAACGATTTTCATCAAGCAAATATGCTTCTTGCTTTTACAGAAAAAGTTAAGAAAAAAGTATCACCAAGTTCGACAGATGAAGGGAGGGAAATTTACAGTCCAAATTGTATCAAGTTATTTGACGTTAACAGCTTAGTTCACACTTCGGATAGCAAGGCTGATATTCTCGACAATGTCCCACCCGTAATCAAAGTACTTACAACGAATAAATACATAGATAAAAATGATTCTTCATATGTTGATTGTCTCGGAAAGTTTATTTTAGGCCAATGCCCTACGTGGAAGGCGAAATCGAGTTTAAGTGATTGCATAATCAATACTGATGCTGTCAACGATTCCAGCGAAGTGTTGCTGAAGACCTTCACCGAACTGTTTTCAATGCCACTATCAAAAAATGTTGGCAATGCTGCAGAGCAATGCTCCATGTTGCCTTTGTGTAGCGCAGAAATTGCATCTTGTCTTTCGCACGCATACTTCCCATTTGCCAAGGCATACTTGTTGGAGTTAATACACGCAGCAATGGAAATTTCATATGGAAACTTCGAAGCATGTCGTATCAATTTAAACTCTAACATTAAGCCCATGGAAGCAAGGGAAGTGCGACCACGCTTTCAGCATTTAATGAATCACAGCCCGCGCCTGAATTTGTTATGCAGAAGTATGCTGAAAGAGTTAATGGACAATGGAATAGATTTGACTAAAATTTTACATTGACTTTCATGATAATACACATGGGTGTCATATTTTATTATAATTCGTATTATTTATTACCCTTTTTGGTTCGTTGGTTATGTTAGCTGGTCTCTTTAACATAGTAACCTTAAAAATTAATTTTTAAATTTACACAGTGTTAAATTCACATCTTATTTAATAAAAAAAAAGATTTCAAAGGTGCACTTATTCTATTTTGGAGACACTTTCCCCTTCGTATTTCTTTTCGGGGATTTTTTGGATGGCATAGCGTTACGTTCTTTGGTGTTGCTTTTATTTGGACTTCTTTTTCCTTTTCCTGACTTTGTGGGGCTGCTACTTGTGTTTATACTTGGCTGCTTCTTTTTACTTATTTTCTTTTTACTGTTACCTTTGCTATTATTGATGTCTTCTTCACTATCAATATCTTTTTTTCGTTTTGCGTCGGCTCTAGCATCGTCGAGTTCATCGCGCTTTTTCAGCCCGCTAGTGTTTGTTCGCTTCAAGCTACGCTTCTTTTTTTCACCAGCAGGAATTTCGTCTAGATCCTCGATTTGTATTTCTTCACCATTTTTACTCCTTTTACGTTTCGACCCCGGAGATTTTTTAGGCGAGCCTGCTAATTTCGCTTTCTCGGTCACCGAGCTTTTTTTAAACTTAGCTTCTGGCGATTCAACTTTATATTTGTTTCTTGCATTAGTTCTTGCCTGTTTAAGCAGCTCCATGTCTTTTGCTGTTACATCAGCTTCCAACTCACCATTGTTGTTTGAAGACGAAAAGCACCCGCAACAACCGCCCTTTTCTACCTTCGTTTCGTATTTGAAAGGCTCAATTGGCGTTTCTGTTGCTTCCACCTTTTTTCGCCTTGGTACTCCAACTTTTCGAGTATTTGCTTTGCGCTGCTGCTTCCATGCAGCCTTTGGTGGCTCATAATTTTCGATCAACGTGGTCAACAAATGTGCACGTATCCACATTCGTTTATCGACCCCAGTTTACTTGACATGGACGATTCGGGGAGCGTAGCCGTGCCAACATTGGACTTGACTAACGATGCAAAAATCAAGGTATTGTCGAACACCACGGTGATTCCTGATTTGAAAGAAATTAAAAATTCAATTGTAAAAAAATTATCACCGATTGCTGCAGAAAATTGGAGAAATCTGCAAATGATGTTTCGCAAAGTTGACACAAGGAGAAAAGGGTACGTAAGCAAGCTTCAGTTTGCTGGCATCTTTGCCAACTTCGACGTTGTTCTGGATGAATCTGAATTGGAATATATACTAAGTCATTATGGCACTAGATATGAAAAACCGTCTCGCCAAATGATGTTGAATCGATCGCAAGTTTACCACAAAAACGAACCGGTCGCAAGCAAGCCCCAACTGCACCAACGCCCAGCCTCTGCAATGTCGAATAATTCAACGATGGCCAGTATACAGAAGAACGGTGGGATTCTTTATTCCAAAGTTTTACGAGAAATGTTACTTGGTGGAGAGGCTACCAAAAATAAATCGTTACAAAAATCACTGATGAGGTCTATGTCTTCGTCCTCGTTGAGGGGCTCAAATAGTCGGGTATCGCGTTACCAGAGCAAGTATGTTATTTCAGCATTCGATTCGGACATACATGGCTTGCTGTACTGAAATTCCTACCTAGACAGACGACGGAATGGTGCCTCGTGGTAATAATTACCTATTACTACTTACTATTACTACATCAGAGTACTTACTTTTTACTTTTTTTAATGGTTTTTACTTTTAATATATTATATACAAAAATTAAAAAAAAATAATAATAATAATGGGGAGGAGGAGTAGTAGAGATGATCGATCATCATGATGATGCTCTACTATTAGGAGAAGTGGCTCCCAATGGATTGCCAACTTGGCGACTGATATTAGCTGGACGCATCAAAAGCAACCATATTACCGGTACACCTTGGTATACATCTGCAGACTATGACTGAAACGCGAACAATTGTGATTGTCCTTGCAGCCGCCGTAGATACAAGGCTAGAACAGGAAATACAACAAAGCGATGACCCAGAAATATCCAAGTTGCGGGGTTTGCCCAAAGCTCTGTGTCCACTTGGTGAGGATGGCAGATCAATACTTGCCCACTGGTACCAAATAATTCAACAGAATCGGGATATCAGTCAAATGTTCATAGTATCATCTGCTGCAAAATACAAATATTTTGAGCGATGGGCCACTTCTAAGGGTGTTCGAACAGAGTGTATAATCAATAACGGTGTGACCAGAAGTCAGAACAGGATCGGTTCGGCTCGAGACTTACAACTAGGATTGAATAGGGCAAAGCAAGTGTTGGGAAACTTGTCAAAGATGAACGTAATGGTAATCGCAGGCGATAGTATCTTTTACAAAAATTTTGACGTAACAGGCGTGGCTAATTTTTTCAGATTGAAGAAGCAAAGCAATATACTGCTGTATCATGCCATCCCTGAAAAAGTTTCGGTTGAGGACCGGGGTATGGTCTTAGTAAACCAGGATACAAAAGAAATAAAGCTCTTCCGGGAAAAGCCTTCTATGGAACAATGGAACCAAGCAAAGAGAGATTACGTGGAATCTAATGAGTCTCGTGATGACTCAGAAAATGTCAATTTAGCTTCCCCAATGTTTTACCTTTTCAACCATAAAGACATTCATTTGGTCGATGAGTTTTTGAGGGATAGAGATGCAAACGCGCCATCTCCACCTGGATGTGGCGCCCTTGTTGAATACATGCAGCAAAAGACGCTTTTTCATGGGATGAGAATTCCGGGAGCTTTTTCGTTGATTGGAAATAAAGCTGGATTGCGCGAATACAAATTACTGCGACAGTCATTTTCATCGAAGTTCACTAACAAAGATCTTATCGTAGGTGGCCTCGACAGAATTGAGAAGACATCGTATGCCCGTGTTGGTTTAATGGGAAATCCGTCTGATGGTTATTTTGGAAAAACGTTAGGCTTATCAGTCAGGAACTTTTGGGCAACCGTAACACTTACGGCGAGCAAAACTTTGCGTCTAGTGCCAAATCCATTGTATGATCCAAACGAGTTCGGGAGCTTAAATGGACTGCACGAAATTGGTCGTCGAGAAGGCTATCAAGGCGGAATGCGACTACTCATGGCGACCTGTAAGAAGTTTGTTGAATACTGCACAAAAACCGGAATAGCGTTACCGAATAGAAATTTCACGGTCTCCTACGACACAAATATACCTCGCCAGGTTGGACTGGCAGGATCTTCTGCAATAGTTTCTGCCTTATTCAAAGCGCTGATGGCATTTTATGGTTTAAATGACCTTGACATACCGATAGAAAGGCAGCCAAGTTTTGTTTTGAGTGTAGAGACGGAAGAGTTATTCATCAACGCTGGCCTACAAGATCGTGTTGTGCAAATCTACGAAGGACTGGTCTATATGGATTTTAATGAGGAACATATGAACAAAATAGGTCATGGTGTTTATAAGCGACTTCCGTCATCCTATGTAGACAATTTGCCGCTTTTCATAGCATACGAAAATGATCCTAGTGACAGCGGGAAAATCCATTCAACTGTGCGCCAACAATGGAATGATGGGGTGAAGAAAGTGAGGAAAGCTATGTCTGAGTTTGGTCGATACACGGACAAAGCAGTGGATGCAATGGAAAACAAAGATGCGGGAAAATTAATGGCACTGATGAATGCAAATTTTGATCTTAGGCGAGACCTATTCGGAGATGCGTGTTTAGGCGAAGCTAATTTAAAAATGGTCAAAATTGGCAGAAAGAATGGAGCAGCTGTAAAATTTCCAGGCAGTGGTGGAGCCGTAGTGGGTTTGTGTAAGAGAGAAAACATGCAGCAGCTCCGCGAGGCTTATGAGAAAGAGCGATTCATCTTTGCCGAACTCTCTCCGTACTTCTCGGATTAAATAAAAAAAGATTCACAAATAAAGTTGCAATAAATGTACTTTTTTTTAAAATTTCTTTTATCTCCAACAACGTTGTACAATAATATTCTTTCCAACTTCGTCGTACTCCGCCTTCGATATCCAGAGCTGTTGAAACGACCCGAGGGTAGCTAATAAACTCCCACCTGTCCAGGCACTGGACCTACGCTCTAAAGCGGCTGGAACAACAAATCTTGTGGTCAGAATTTTGGGCAATATCCCTTGTAGCTCTATCGCCAACCTCTGCTGAAAACCTTTAAACAACGTATTTCCACCTGCCAGTACGCAATTGTTCGCAAGCAACTTACGTATATCAACATTCGACTCAGACAGGCTCTCAGCGATCAGCTCAGGGACAGATTTCATATCAGGAAATTCCGTACGTAAAGGCGAACAGTCCATTGCTAGTTCTGGAACTGTGTAGCGTGATAATCTAAGATCTACACGATTGCCATCCGGCAGCTCGAAAACATCAGGTGGTACTTTCGATGCCACCGTTTCATCATATGGCGTTCTGGGCATGTGACAAAAATATTCCTTCGCATCCTTCGCGATTTGATGGCGAGCAAACTTCATATACGAATCATCCACGTGCGATACGTCGACATCCGTTACTGATTCAGCTAGCATTCTATCGCTTTGTGTTATACCTACTGTCTTTTTAAACGAAAAACTGGGTTTTACTATTGCCCCTGTCGCTTCAATCGCCTTCAACATTTCTCCCGTTAACAAAGCACCACCTAGGTTTGATACTTTAACCGTTTTCTTCAAAATGTGGCCTTGGTAAACTGGTGTAACGATAGTTCGCTGGTAACCAGAGTCTACGACTAAGGCTGTGGGTCTGCCGGCGGCAAACGCGGACGCGGCACTTTTCTTTTGGAAATACGAATGCGGAGCTTCGAATTTTTCGAACATCAATTCACCATACGTTTCAAGCTCCTCCTCCGTAACACAAGTTGGAACCAGGACCATAGCAGGCACGTCCTTGGAAGACGCACGTTCACCCTTGGCAAAAAAATACTCCCATAATTTCTCAACGTGATCCCAGTTAGCGATCTTTCCACCAGCCATAGGGTTCATAAGCTTTCCTTCCTGTCCATGCAAACTGACGCCAGTCTCTCCGATATACGTCTCCCCCCCTGCCACAATTACGTTGGACGGGACCTGGTACTTTGGCAAGTCTTCCCCGGAGTTTCCGAATCGCGAGTAGCATCCAGCAATTTCGCCAATAACCGCGCCAGTGTCGTCGCCACAGAACATCTTCGTGTTTTCTTCGGTTCTCTACCGACGAATATCCAGCAATGACCGTGCGCACGAGCCGCTTCCCTTGGATGACGAAAGGGCCTCACCCGGGTGCTGGATGGTGCAGATCGAGGCGTGCATTTATGGTTGCCCATCATTCATTCATTCATTCATATCTGTCGTCTACTATGATTGTGAAGAAGAAAGATCCACCAGGCGACTGAACTAACTTCCCAATATGCCGGAATTGGGACATGTATACTATTTATATCCCCCTATGGCGTAACAGTACATACTTATTAAACAACTAGTGTACGACCATGTACTGGTATTGTAAATATACCTTTTTTATTTAAGAAGTTTCATCTAAACACGCCCAAAATTCATAAGCGTAAATAACACGTATAGAGAATGAAATTTGAAATTATATTTTCGGAAACAATCTGGACTGCATCGCTATCGAGGCACAAAACGGGTTCTTCGGAATGGGTAGTAATAGGGTACGAACCAAGTACGGTGCTCAGTAGGAAATCCTGGGAGACTCCTCCACCCATTCGTTGGCCGTGTTCATAGTGTGCCGGGCGGAACACTACGCAGGTTGCTAGGAAGGCCCGGAGATCAGAGTTAGAATCAGGGTTCTGCGCTGCTAGTCAGTCTTCTTCTTCTTGTATTATTATTAGTGTATTATCTCATATCTTTCAACACAATTAATACAAAAAAATAATGAATGATTTTCAATAATGAATAATCATCATCTTCTTCCTCTGTTTTATCACTCTGTATCTCTTCTCTCTTCTTCTTCTCATAATAAAATATTATTTCCTCCTCATCATCATTATTATTAACTATTTATTACCATCATCATTATCATCACCGTCGTGTGCTCCAGAAGTTGTTTTTCATATACAGGACAGCGGGTGTGGCGCCTTTTCGAAAGCAAACCCTGCCATAGCATCCCAATACACACCGCATTGAGGCGCCAGTATACTTTCGAGTCAACACAACTCGTTTAGCACCACTTTTTAGGCACTCGAATTTCAGCACAATATATATGTCGTCCTCTGAGGAACAAGACGTTTCCAACTCGGAAGTTTCTGAGGAAGAGAGCGAAAGCGGCTCTGGTGAAGAGGTTTCGGAGGAAAGCGATTCTGGAGAAGATGTATCGGGGCAAGAAGAGGAAGAAGAGGAGGAATCAGAAGGTGACGATGAAGACGAAGAGGAGTCTGGAGAAGAAGAAGAAGAAGAAGAAGAAGAGTCAAGCGAGGACGAAGAAGAGTCAAGCGAGGAGGAAGACGACAAAGACAGCACCAAAAAAAGAAAGGGCCCTGCTTCAGAAGCAAAATCTAAAAAAAAGAGGAGTAGAAAGCCTCCCGGTCCACCGCCCGAAGATCCTGGCCTGCCTCCAAATATCCGAGAATTCGAAGATACTGATGTTCAGCTGAGCGAGGAGGAGCATTTTCATAAGAGATTGGCACCATGCAAAACTAGGGTCTGCGGACTTACCCCAACCAACACTAAATTTTTGACAATCGGTATTCTGGAACGACGGCTTTTGAAAGACAAAAATGTAAAATACAGCGAACTAGTGGAGACGTCAATGATTCCCAAATATATGGCTCACGATGATTCGACGAAAAGCATGATTAAAAATCATCTGCAAGAGGAAATAGAACCAAAAAACTCCCTAATGAATTTCGGAAACTGCATAATGATGGCAGTGGTAATGTAGTGTATATACTGGATGATTTTTCGATTTACAACCAAAATACAGGCAAAAGGGTATTTCTGGAAGAGTTTTCAAGCCCAAACGACGGAAACGTTCTGAACAACTTAGTGTTGTATGGCACTGTAATTGAACACCCTCAAAATACTGCTGAGGATGGCAAGGATGACTTTGCCCCAAAGCCAATGCCCCGCAAACCAAGGAAACAGAAGAGGAAAAGTCAAAAATCGGGCACGAGTCGTAGGCGGATGAACCAGATTTCCATAATAAGCGAGCCTATGAGCAACGAGAAGGCGTACCAGAAGGCCAGGGAGCATATGGAAAATCCAGCTTTTGCGCTACCAATACAACTTGGCCCAAACGTGTCTGTACTTAGTCTTGGATCTATTCCTGCAGAAAATCCGACGTTGTACCACAAAACAGACATTTTGTATCCCGTTGGATTCCTCAGCCGAAGACTATACACCAGCATTCGCAATCCGCTGGTTAAAGAGACTTATGAAAGCTCCATTGTTCAGTCTCCAAATGGGCCAATTTTTCGTGTGCGATTACCCAAACGCAATGAACAGGAAGAGGATATCGTCTTTGAAGAGGTTTCGGCTTCTAAGGCGTGGCTAAACGTCTTGCATGCAGTCAATAAACGCCGGAAAGAAATAGGCGAGACCCCCCGTGGTTCGGCAATATCTGGACCTGAAATGTACGGTATCGGAAATAACGAAACACACAGAACTATTAAGGCATTGATGGAAGGTGTTGATAACGTTCTTTTATGCAAGGACTACGTCTTCATGACAAACCGAGCACCAAGCAAACGTAAAAAAAAAGGCAGCGCGGCATCAAGCACCAGGAAGCGCCAAAAAACTGAAGTAAATCCACCAACCGCAGCATCTGATTTTACTGGCATCAAAGTCCGTGTAAAACTTGAAAATGGTGAAGCTAGAATAGTCGAGGACTCGAAGTCTAATTTGCAAACGAATGCCAGCAATCTGCAGCCCCCTCCACCATTTTCCACTAATTCTGCCCCGGCTACAAATCCCCAAGGGGCTAGTGATGCCCAATTGATTCAGTATGTCCATGTAGAGGATTGTTCAGAAGACGTTGCAAAAGCTGTTGCGAAACTAGAAGGCCAAATCACGATAATCAGCAAAGGTGAAATGAAAAACGTTTCAAAATCTTGTAAATCTCTGAAGAAGATGTTTAAGAAACTTAAGAAAGATGAAGGAAATGAAAAGGCATTGCAAGGTGTCAAGAGTGTGTTGAATGGTTTTATATCGTTACGTGTTAATAAGAAGTTAGTTAACAAATCAAAAATAGGCAAAATAATTGGCAAGTTGTCGAAGCAAAATAATGCTGACATAAAGGCTTTAGCAAAGACAATTAAAAAAAATATCATCACTCAACTAGACGAACAAGAGCGGCTGAAAAAGCTATTGAAAAAGAAGCGAAAATCTCTCTCTCCATTGAAAGCTGCTGAAGGAGTGACAATCATTAAGCTACCACCGCCGAATGCTATCAAGGACTTCTCCAAGAACACAAAAACTATGGGCAAATCAGACCAGCTCCGTCGTGCCCGTATCGTCGTTCGAAACATCAAAGGTTGGAGAATAACGCTTGCGCATGATTATAGTAACCCTTGTTTATGGATCGCTAGCAAGCTAAGTTTTTTTAAAATCCAGGCGCCTGCACTAGTCGGTAGAATCGGTCTAACGTTGCGCGCAGCGCCATGGTATGACGACGTATTTGAATCATTCAATCGGAAATTCAAGGCAGCATACTACGTTGCAGGGATACTACAAGATTTTATACCTTTTAAAAAGAAAAATGATATGACTTATAGGAGGGTTTTAGATGCTGTATCCGAACGTATTTCAAAAGTCGAGTTGCCAAGTAGTGAGGGCGTCGTGACAGAGGCCACTAATGGGGACGTGAAGAGTTCCCAGCCTGGGAAGAAGCTTTCGAAGCCTTTGATCGACGAGGCGTATTATTTTTCGCATAGTAGGTTTATAGAACGAATTTTGAAAAACGCTGATGACGAGGAGGCACTACTTGAAAAGAAGCACCCAACAGATAAAAAATACTGGGTTGTACCGGAAAAGAACAGATACAGAAATCACGAGTTTGTTGAAAAACTTTTGGCACGAGGCCCAAAATATGTAAGTGCTTATAGGAAGCGACGAAACAAGCTGTTGATGAAGGATTACACAAAACGAAAAAACTTGTACAATCGCTGGGTAAATACGCAAAAAAGACGCGCCGAGCGGGATAGATTGAAAAACGAAGAGAAGAAGCGGAAAGAAATGGAAAGGCTTGCTGCCCTGAAAATCGAAGATTTGATTCTTCACGAAGAGGAACTTAAGAATCCGTCAGGATTGTCACGCCCTACGTGGCCTGAACCCAGCATTTCGCGGGTGTGTGGCGTAGATCTCTGCGTTGTGCAGCAACTTGTTCTCGCCATCCAAGTTTCTATGAGATTCAATCGGGTATTTCAGTATAACCGTCATGTAGAATTTGGTAATTTGTTTGAATTGATAAAAGGGATTCGCGATGGCGTAGACACTGTGCCCCGAACACGCTCAAGGTTAATCGGAAACGGTGTTATGCCCGATCTATATATACGTTTGATGAAATGTATTTTGAAGTACAAGACAAAAGAATGGCGGAGCTACGACGACGAAGAGGATTTTGAGAACTTTCAAAACCACTTGATAACGTTTGAACGATTCCAACACATGTTGAGTGATAACAAAACCGTTAATGCTGTGTGGCAGGATGTTTTGCGACGTATGATAATAGTTTTGAATGCGATTGATGTCGATGCTATCGAGGCGGATACGGTGAATGTGGTCAAGCAGCCCTTAAATACGCTAACTGACTTGGTTATTCCAGATGGAATTGATCTGTGTCGAACGGTTGTAACTCGAGTTATGACAGATCCTGCAGCGCAGAATTTCAATATTGATGTAAGGTTATTGGAGCTAGATGATTACGAAACCATCGTTCAAAAGCCAATGGACTTCAAATTGCTGTTAAGACGGATTGATGAAGGCTTTTACACAGCAGATAGTTCTGCTGCAAGGGATTCCAAGCCAAGCAGCTTTGAGATGCCAGAATCCTGTAACCAAATATTCAACGACGCAACTTTGATTTGGCAAAACTGCTTGGAATACTGGAGAATCAAGGGCTACCATTCCGTTATTGAGGAGGCGAAGGAAATTCGCGATATTTTTAAGAATGAGTGGAAAGATATCGTCGTGAAACCCCTTATGTACCAATTCGAGCTTGAGAATAGTCCATCGAAGGGTGTTGCCACCCTTGTTGGTGGCGAAACTAGTGTCATAAATTCATGGCGCGACAACAACAGCAGCGCCTACTTCGACGAGCATTACGAGGCACGTCTAAGTTCTGCACTAGAAGCGTTAAGAAAAAATGAGTATGAATTGCTTACCCCAGACAACAATGCAATTGTCTTGAACTTTTTGATCGAGTACATCTTATCAGAGATCCAAGAAATAGCTGATGATATCGAGGAGAGTATCGAAGAAAGCAAGAACAAGCGCATAGCACACCGCGAAAGCAAAGCCGAGTTGCGTGCGAAATTAAAGGAGAAGATTGTGTATGAGCGGGAGAAGGAGGAAAAAAAGAAACAGAAAATGCTGAAGTTGGAAGAAGAACAAAGAAAGATTGACGAAGAGTACGCAAGGCGTCTGGCTGCTGGTTTGTCGAGACGATCTACAAGAGCCGTGCAGCGCGTGAATTATGACGAAACGTCAGGTAACGACGATGGCGACAAATACAAAGATTTGCCAACCATCGAAGAATTAGATCTACAACACGAAATGGATGTATCGATCTTGGAAACTAGATTTCAACCTCTTGGTTTGGATAGATTTTCGAACAAATATATAATTTATCCCCACTGCTTTGCAGCGGACAAGTACCCAGTGGCACTGTTCGTGGAGCATAATGTTAGCGGCAAGTGGTATATGTACAAGTCGGTTGAGCGCTTTGATACCATGCTGACAAGTTTGAACGTGCGTGGCGTTCGCGAATCAGCGCTGTACGATCATTTGAGTGTGCGCGCGGAGAATGTCAGACAGGGTATAAAACTGCTGGAGAATACCGTTCGTGGCGGGGCAAATAGCAGTAATTTTTCAAGCCACATTTCTGGTACGGCAACGAGGTTGAATTACGTGAAGGATGTTTTACTCGACTGTGCACAAAAGACCAAGCTACCGCGCACCGCAGACATGAGTAAGTGGCAAATTTGGGTCACAAAGGTGAAATCTTTGGACGGTGGGTTAAGCAATGCAATACCTCTCGTACTTGAATACGAGGAAATTTTGTATAGTCACGATATTTTGAAATGGGCATCAATCTTGCATGAACGGCGTTTGTGGAGGTACGCCTGCTCAACAGCGAAGACTTTGTCGTATTTGCTAATGAAGATCTTGGAATTGAAGGCGCAGGGCTAAGGAATAAGCATTTACCATAAGCGTTTGTGTAGTTTACAATATAAATTTTAATATGAACTTTCTGAAAAATATTTTGACTCTCGGTTTAATCTCCCTCCTCTGTTAATTCTATGCACGTCGTGCTTCCTCTTCTATAAATTCAACGACTAAATCCAAAACCATATATTTGTTCATTCTGACACGAGATGCTTTTTTCCCATACTGCAACTTTAGTATCCGCTCCTTCAATGTCATAAAGTAATTTTTCTCTACAAAACGCAAGCGTTTAAACCTGTCGCTCGTCTTCAGCTCAACATGCTCCGCAGCAAAGCTTCCGTCGTTCCTTTTATGCTTCTTCTCGCGCTCACGCAAGATGCTTGTGACAATGTTGGCCTTCGGTTTCTTCTCCACCAGCCCTATCGCGGCGATGTACAGCTCTAGCTTGGTCAATCGCCCTAAAGTATTCCCGGATATATCGGATTTTAGCAAAGTCTTAATACCAGCCTTAAGCCTGCTTAGCTTGCTTTTTTCTTTATCACGCAGCTTCTGTTGAGCCTGAGACGCTTTAATTTTTTCTTCTTTCGTTCGAGTGGTTCCCTGCTGTCCCTTGGCTACGTTACTATCGTCGGAACATATTCTTCGCTTCTTCGATGCAGGAGACGACGGCGAGATCTTCCTCTTCTTCAATACCATATTCACCGAAGCTTTCGATTTGACAGACGCATGTTGGGTTTGCATGGCATCGTTTTCGTGTGCAGCTGCTTGCAAAAGTGCATACCACCCGGTCATGTCCCTCTGACTCACAGTACCGCTAATGGTTGTGGTCGGGGACTCCGACATACGCTTCGGCATTCTGGTTTTCGCTGCGTCTCTCTGTGAGCGGGGGCTTGGGCTAGTTACCTTTGCTACGAAAGGGTGTTTCGCGGGGGCTCTCTCCCACGGGCGACGATGGACGACGTGGATTGAAGGCGACCCTCGGCAGCGTGCTCTCGCCGCACTGCCCGCGCTGGATGGCCGTGTGCGTGGCTGGGATCACGCACCGTCTACTAGGGCGTGTAGACTACCACGAAGTACGCATAGGCAGAGAGGATTGCATTACACACGAGTGGTGGTGCATAATCGATCCTTTAAAAATATAATATTTCCTTTCCATTGTGTGTCCTGGTGCTAGTGGCTAATGTTATGGTAATAGCCAATATCTCAATCGGCAGGATAGATAGGCTACTACAGCAAGGCATGGTAATAATATCTCAATCGGCAGGATGGATAGATTGGCTACTACAGCAAGGCGGAGTATTGCCATCACTCCTCTATCTTATCATTATATACAGTAAGTACACTGCAGTACAATGCTGTGTACTGCTATATACTCAAGCGCAGTGTGGTCTCCTGAGTATCTTATCATATGGCTACATAATAACATCACTACTGTATCTTATCAATAGGCTACAAAAAACAATGATACATAATAACATCACTGCTCTAAGATAGGCTACAAAAAACAATGATAAATAGTGATAATAATCATAGTTGAAACAGCGGTAAGCAAGCCGCCACATCACGTGCTGATTTATGATGGAATAGCATGACATTAGAAGGCACACACCAACACAAATTAAAATTCACAAAAAAAAAAAATTAAAAAAAAAAGTTTTTTTCTTTTGACGATGATGATCAAGGCGCAGCATACTGAATTAGTCGTCTTAGTAGTCTATCATGAGCCTAACAAAAGGATTTGATGGCTGCAAGTTAAACGATTCGCCATCAGGCTCTCCTATCACCTCTTGTCTCCTCGAGTAGGCAAGTTCCGTACTCTGTTGATTACCATCTTCTATCTCATCAAACTAATTTTTATACCATAGTAGCTAGTAGTATGAGCAACACAAACAACAACAAATTTCGTCTACAGTATTGTTTTATTATCATTATTATTCTCCCCTAGTAGAACACTATAAGTGGTAAGTACACGACGACCTTTTTTTTTTCTTCTTCTCTTCGGCCATTATCTCATCGTTCTGCTGCTGCTGCTGTGTCATCATAGTATTCATTATTATTATTATTATTATTCATTTTTTACCACACCGGAAGCACTTCTTCTGGCGGTAGCTCAGCTGGCTGGCGTCGTCACGAGCTTCTACTGAGCCCAGAGATCGCAGGATGGCATCCATTACAGGTACCATCGATAAAAATGTAATTTCAAAGACGTTTACGGCCACGGCACCTGGAAAGGTCATCTTGTTTGGCGAGCACGCGGTTGTTTACGGGGTGCCGGCTGTTGCCTGTTGCTTGAGTGGATTGAGGGTACAAGTAGACGTTTGCATTCAGGGAATCGCATCGCCGTACGAGGAAGGCCCAGTGTTCACTGTAAGTTTGGAAAATGTAGGTAGTAATAAAACAATCTTGGTCAGCTTCCCAACAACCAATTTTATGGACGCTAGTAGACTGACTCAACGACCTACATCTTGGTCTACTCTAGAAGGTTCGAAACCGGTCGGTAACAACCTTGACGCCGAACTGCTCCAAGACATCGAGGCCATGATAGCCACCAAATGCTCGACAAATGCTGACTTGAAAGGCAATAAAGGGGCAATTAGTGCTCTTACTAATTTAGTGTACCTTGGCGTGAACACACTGCACGTTTTTCAGCCACCTTTCGACAAGGAAAAGTCAGTTTCGATAAAGGTGAAGTCGCTTGGTTTACCCATCGGAGCTGGACTGGGTTCGTCGGCTGCTTTCTCCGTTGCGACGGCCGCTGCAATGCTTTCGACGCGCTTTTCAAATATAGGAGGTGGCGATGCAGACCAATCTTTCGGTGAGGTAGACGTAAGGATATCTGATCGTCGAAAGGCAGATGGACAAGGCGAAGAGCAGACGCTAGAGATCAGTGAGAGCAATAGCAATAGCATTGTTGGCGATACGTACATTCCGCATAAAATGGTGTTGGAACTGATAAATGCATGGGCACACGTTGGCGAAAAAATCATGCACGGCAATCCGTCTGGCTTAGACAATACAATATCGACTTTTGGGGGAACACTTTCATTTCGAAAAGACTTGAAAAATTCAGGTGCCCCAATTTTTGCGCCGATCCCAAATTGCCCCGCTTTGCGAACGCTAATAACTAACACTAAAGTGCCACGTGAGACAAAGGTTTTGGTTGGTAACGTCCGAAAATTAAGGGAAGAAAAGAGGGAGCATGTTGACGCCATATGGAAAGGCGTTGAAGAAATTGTTAGCACGTTCGAAAACATCGTTGATGCTAAAGAATCTTCAGATAAGCAAGACTTGGCCAAAACCATTTCTTCCTTATTTGAGCGAAATCAAAACCTTCTTCGCGACGTAGGGGTAAGCCATCCATCGCTGGAAATAGTTTGCAATAGCAGTAGAAAATATGGGTTCAAGAGTAAGTTGACGGGAGCTGGTGGAGGAGGGTGTGCAGTGACATTTTTGGGACTCGAGGAAATTAGCACATCTGGAAATGATGAAAGTGACGTAAAAACCAAGATTAAAGAATTAATGCAAGAATTAAGGAATGAGCATGGGTTCGATTGCTTTGAGTGTGATATTGGCGGTCCAGGTGTGAGGCTCGCACGTGTGATAATTAAAAGATCAAGATAGATAGATAGAGAGAGAGAGCTTTTTTTTAAAACACATATGATGCATTCAAGATGTGCACACACTTGGGTTAGGATTGTTTTTTTGTATTGCATACATGTAATATTAAGCGTGACATGTTGATAAAATATGAATATGTATATATACGTACTCGTACGTACGCGTGCGCACACACGGGCGTTTTTAGTTTGATTACTTTACAAAAGAATTTTATTTTAGCGTCTCAATGTCTCTAATAATGCCATTTAAAACCGTATTCTCATTCCCATTCTCGATCTCACCATTTCCATCAGGTTTTCGATGCAAAGACCAAATTTCATGATCACTCATTACCACACTGGCTATGTTAGCCGCTGGAGAGGCCGAAATAATGCTATTCGCTTTCAATGACTTTGGCTCCGAGTACAAATGAAAAATGTAGTACCACCTTTTGAAGTCGATCTTCAATAGTTCTACATTCTTGCACCCTTTGCAAATTTCAGAGATAAAACCATCTGCGGATTTTTTCAGGGACAAAATTTCATTCAGCAAGATCCGGACTCCGTTAATATCAATTTTAAATCGTGACGTTTTACCTTTGTATTTTGACGTTTTATTGTTGGACAAATATGATTCTAAGGATTTCATTATTCTTTCTGTGAGATAAACAAAAGTTTTACCCAGATATATGGGGAAATGTGAGCCAACGTGAAAAAGTTTTGCCTTTTCAAAGCATTCCCTGCTATTAACGGCATAAACATTAAGCCCTTCAAAAACGGTGCCCAATACTGATGCAAGCACTTTATCCCACGACAGCTGTGTGCCGTCGCCACTCCTTCCAGCAACAGTCGAAGCAGGTGATCTTTTGGTCTTAAAATATGTTTGCAATCTGAAGTGACGCTCAAACTCCCTAAACGCCATTCCCTCGACGTGTTTTCCAATATCTTCTTGCAGCTTACCAACAACATAGAGCATGTCGTATATATCAATATCCAAAATCTTATAATCGTCATGGGAGCGAACAAATTTATACCATAGCTGTGAAAAGCACAAAAGTTCGCCGTAAACAACGCATGTCAAATGTAAATTTCTTTTTGTGTTGGAATGTAGCAATTCGTTGCAAACTATGTGCATCTGCCTGATATAATTCAAGTGTACGGCGAAAGTTTCCTCGAGCATTCGGTTATATGTTCTGGACGCATCCTTTGTCTTTACATGATAAAAGAGTAACAGCACCCGAAACATAGTTGCGCCACTTTTTGTCATTGTTAACATTTTGAATATGTCTTTGTTGTCGTTCTTTTCAGATTCTGACATAATTTCACCATTAATAATGCGAAGTGATGACATTTCTCGAACATGCATGCGCATATCATTGCCTATACTAAGCCCCCAACGAGTTTCAAAAATATTTTCAGATTGATGTCTAACTGAATCATCGAGTAGCGCATGGGGCAATTTTGAAACTCCAGCGCTGCTAGAAAAGCTTGTCAAAGGATCGTCAACCATCGCAGACATATTCGAGGCTTCGCAGTGAGTTACGAAACTACGCAATTTGAATAAATCCACAGTTTTTAGGCAATGTGCACAGTTTGAAAGCAACACGTTACATGCATCAAATATTTTATTGCGAATCACAGAATTTCCAAAACACAACGCAGGATTATTTAAATACACGCCGCACAGGCGTGATAGTAGCACACCAAAGTACATGTTTAGAAAAAATGAAGATCTGACAATTTCATCCCAAAGATACTCGTTAGGATCCACTCCACTTCCGGCAAGTGTGTGTTCGATAAAATCGTGCACGTTGAGCGGGCCCCATATCATGACTTTCGACAAAATTTGGTCTACGTTAGTCTCCTTTAAAAGTGCATCAAATTTGTTATTTTTAACATCACGTGTACCTTCCACGGAGCGAGTTAGTTCTTCTATTTGTGTAACATATGTAAGGGTGTCTGCGAACGCGGAGCCTAGCTCTGAGGTAAGCGCTCGGAACAGTAAAGGCGCTTTCATTTCCACTTTTGCATTTTCATAGAAAGACCACAGAGATGAGCTGCAGAGCTTGCTCTGGTCAAATTTACTACTATCGAGACTACTATCAGGTTTTAGAGGTGGAGCATCGCACGGATATGCTTTACTTTGCGTGCCTATCGCCGACTTCACCGCAACATTGACTTCGGTCAAGCTCTGCGAATTGCCGTTATTAGTGACTGATCCGTTTGTTATTGTGATGCTGCTTCCGACGCTCGTCGAGGCACTAGCCTTCATCGATGCCGTTGAGCTAACAAAAAAGCACAGGCTTTTTCCGCCTACGCGTTACCACCTTGTAGTGCCCACGCAGGGTAAGGGGCATTGCGGACACTGGTTGTCGGTGTTGCCATCATCATCATATGCTGGTGGTAGTTGTGTTGTTTGGTGTTCTTCCTTTTGTTGTTGCTGCGTATTAGTATTATTTTTTATTTTATTTCAATCATCATTTGCTCCTTCTTCATTTGTTGAAAAATATTATTAATAATAATAAATTATTATAATAAAAAAATAGGCTAATAAATTAAAATAAAATAATTTATATTTATTTATTATTTTAATAATATTTATTTTTTTTTTCAACACTTTTACTTTAACTTTCAACACTCTGGCAACTATTTTAATTTATCCTTTTTTTGTTGTGTGTATGTGTGTTTTGAAAAAAAAAAAAAATAGCCTAATTAATCGTAGTCTAAGAAGTTTTAAGTTATTGAAGTTAAAAACAAAGTCGTTCAATAATTGTTAACGTACTGTTGCTGCTGGCTAATAATAATATAAAAATAAGTATTAGCCTAATAGTAGCTGTGAGAAAAAGGGGGAGAATAGCAGCATAAGTAGTAGTTAGTGTGATGAAAAAAAAAAGAAACTCAGAAGAAGATAGAAGAAGCAACAAATAAACAAACACACTCTTCTGTCTAACTCTACTACTAGCCTAATCGCACTTCTGTGCTGGAACACCGCGATCACTCAATATCAGAACGATCGCTAGCAAACCAAGGCTCAAGACTGCAATGTTCTTCAGAACAGCATTGGATTCGACCACCACGTCAAACTGTATGATGGCAAAGAATGATAAAACCCGGAAGGTTTCCATTATAATTGACATTTGTTCTGCCCCATCCAAAATCCTTCCCACGGATGAGAATGAAAATAGAAGCATGAAGGACAGACCCGCCAGTTGGATTTTGGTTAAACTTCTCTCCTCCATCAAGACTACCAACGCTATCACAAGTGTAACTACAAAATGAATTACACAATATGCAAACCAGCCGGCTGGCAATTCTGGATCTAGCTTTGCCCGTTTTGGCTCTTTCGGAACGTGCCATCGCGATCGTACAGGTGGCGGCAAAGGTTTCAACACAGAAAGAGGTTCAAATACAAACTTATGTTTTACCCGTCTCTTAAATAGATCAGCAAAGCCAGCGTTAGCCTTGTTGCACACTATCCTTTTTATGTGCTCAAAATTTGCCCACACCGGATCGAAAGTATCATACTGCTTGGCCAAGCCATAATAGTCTTGCTGCTCTTTTTCAGACCGAAACGTGCCAAACATGCGATCCCATACAATCAGTATTGCAGCGTAATTGCAGTTGCCGGGCGGGCGATGGTGCATACGGTGATGCGACGGTGTATTCAGCACATACTCAAGTATCCCACAATCTCCTATTTCTTTAGTGTGAATCCAAAATTGACCCAGTGTGTTTAACATTGCATGGCCAGCATAACAAGCTGGATGCGCAAATAGCGCTAGCGGTAAATAAAATACCCAAGACGTCGCTCCTTGTAGTGCGCCTTGTCTCAAAGCAGTTGCTAAGTTGTAGTCTTCCCCACTATGGTGCACAGAATGCGCGGCCCAAAGAATATGATATGTATGGGCCGTTCTGTGCATCCAATAATAACCCAAGTCGATACCAAGAAACAAGATCAACCATACTGCGAGGGAATCATTAGGCAAGGTCACGACCCGAAAGTTCTCGTAGACGTAGCAATAGGCATAAACCTTCAGCAACTTTGTCCATATTCCAACAACGAGCATCACCGCGCCAAGAAATATTGACGATACAAAGTCATTGACTCGATACGTTTTTCTTCCCCGATATAAACCTGTGAATAGCTCTGCTGCTATCGTCAAGAAGAAAAGTGGAATCGCTCGAATAGTATAGTTGGGAACCGCACCCTTCGCAAACAGATCCTCCGGGTGTGGGACGTTGGATACATTGTTTGCATACTCGAACTCGGATGGGCCGAAGCCATACGCTAGCAGGCGTAACTCACTGGCTACGTTTCCAACGACACTTACGACGGTCATTTGAAATCGCTGAGATGTATGCCCTCTACTTTGGGTTGATCAATAGAACTTGAAAGACCTCGCTCGCCTCCCCGACAGTGTGGGGTGCGTGTCAGAAATATGTTTTTTATTTATATATTTTTCTATTAATTATTATCATTAATTTTTTTTTTATTATCGATCATCAGTAGTAGTAGCTATGATATGATATTTTTTATTTTATTAACAGCAGGTCTGCAAGTAGCAGCAGGAGGAGGAGGGCACGGGCACATTATGAAGTTGTTAGTTTCAGCATTAGCTACTAGCTATCTATTATTTTATTAAGAAGAAGAATATTATTATTTATATTATAATAAAGTGTGTGTACATCAACCCACCACGCCAGAACAAGTATGGTCGCCATCCCTACTAATAATATTTTATTATTATTGAAATTATATTTGATGACATAATAATAAATAAAAAAATATACAACACACATATAACCCCATAGAGTAAAGTAAACTAAATACAGAAAATGCCCTGTATCAATAAGAATCGACCGCGGTCTACCCCGTCGTCAACTTTGAATCTCGTAGTATTTGCCTGACTTTGGGTCGAAATAACATGCTAGCACTGGATCGTAAATAAGTTCAACTGACGCCTCCTTGTGCACATTCGTAGTAGGCGCGCCTGAATCCACAACACTCGGCTCACGATTGCCATCTCCCACAGCCTGGGCACCGCTTGCGTCGTGCATGTCCACAACAGTTTCTACGATGTTTCTATCTGAACTGGAGTTTTCCTTATCATTAAGCTCAATATCTTCTACGGGAAGGTCCTCAGCCAAATTGCCTTCTTCTTCTTCTCCAAACTCGTGCATGTAAGACTCTTCTAATTCTAAAAGTTTGCGCCTCTTCTCTTCCAGCAATGCACGCTTTCTTGCCAAGTCATCAGACAAATTTGAAACCCGATCCGACACAACTTCTTCCGTATCCTCAGTGACTTCCTCCACCTCCTCGATGTCATTCCGGTCCATATTTTGTTGTTGCTGCCACGTGTCCGCACCAGTATCAATGCCCCAATTCTCAGGGGCTTCCTGCCTAATTTCCATGCACTCTTCATCTGTACCCGACAAGTCAAACCTCTCGCTGGTTTCTAGTTCGCCAGACAAATCCGCATCCTGACGTGAATCCATGAGGTCTCCAATGTCCGTCAGCGCGTCTACCTGCATCTCTTCCTCATCGGCACTTTCGCTTTTGCGATCATCGATGTGGCCGTGAATCTTATTCTGAAACTGAATTTCATATTCGGCATTGATTGAATTTTCCTGCTGTGACATTTTGTCTTCTTCTTCTTGATTGAAGCTGGTGCTCCCAATGTTATCGTCTTCCAAGCCACCAGAATTCTCAGCGTCTATGTTGTGACTGGCAACAATGGCCGGAGTAAGTGCTTCCTTTACGTCCCCGTAAAGGTCTTCGCTATCGAGCGACGAATTCAGTTCATTGGGTTGGTCCAAATATAGCCGAGTCTGTTTTTCACCTACACTTTCATTGGCCAATAGATCGCCTGGAACATCTGCATCAACCTCCTCTTCGGAATCGTCGTAATTTCTGTCATCGTAGGGTGCGCTTTGTGACACCACACCAGGCACGAGATGGGCCTTTGGCTGCATAGAGCCTGCTTGATCCATGAAAATGTCATCTGCAGACTCATGCAATCCCTCATTCCTGCCATTTTCCGCAGTAGAAACATTTGATCGACAAGGCGACGGCGGTGGGGTCTCCTCCAACGTCAAAGCCTGAGCGACTGGGGTTCGCTTTGGTGCTGGACTTTCTATGGGCGTAGTTGGAGTTGCGGGTGGCACGGAATATTGAGGGGAGGTTTCGTACCTGTTTCTTAACATAGGACTAGTGTGTCTATTGACAAGGCTTCGCTTAACTTTTGGAGTTATAAACATGTCTGCCTTTTTCGCAGGGCTTGGTCGCAATGCATCAGGTGTCGTTTTGAATGAGCTGCTATTGGACTGGTACCTTTGGAGTTTCATGTTCTTGATTTCGAGTTTGGCTGGGCTTCGATCATTTTTTCTGTGGGTATCTCGATATAGACCACGTCTCGGCGGAGTGCCTGATTTGCTCGGCGTACGCGCGCTTCTCTTCGCAGATAATGGTTTTCTGCCTGGGCTTGGGGTAAAGCGAGTCCCAAATGCCAAGTGTGGTGTTGTATTGGCACTCACACTGCCAAAACCTCCACCTCTTCTTTCCGAGCCTAACGCGCTGGACACCCTGGAGGGTGTTTTTTGGTCATGGTTATTGACGAAATCGCCAATGCCAGCACTGTCAATCCACTCTTCGTGCATCGGACGACGATCAATTACATATTGATCGTCGCATAGCACGTAAGTGGAGTCGACGCCGTTGGCGAAGGCAACTTCAGGGGGTAAGCCCCCTTTGCCGTGTGGGTTGTCTCGCACGACGTAAACGTTTCGCAGCTTGCAAACAGAGTTGACAGTGATAGCATCGACCACTCGAAAGTTTGTTTTTCCATCATGCTCGAAGCAAATATCCATGAGGCTGAGCATATTGATGCACAGATTCAACCATTTCCCCCTCTCCAAATTCTGCAGAGAAATTTGAGCGTGTAATTCACCGTACAGCTCCTCTTTGAAGGCCGTAGAAAATATCAACCTGCGCCTTGTTAACTTGTCATCTGAAACGACGACTTCACAAGTAAAAGGCCGTCCAATCGGCAAATACACTTGCAGTATGAGGTAAGGCCGGGAAGATGTTAGACCAAGTGATGTCGTACGTTTTTTCGGAAAGCGGACGCTTGTCGATCGCCCCCCAGACAATGCCAGGACGTAGCCCTTCGAAGACTTGTCGTAGACACGGGCCACGCTCCCACCCGAATGACACCTTTCAAGCGGCTTGCTACCGGACGACTTGAAGACAACATGGTAATCTTTCTTCGTTGAGATGGTCGCGCGCGAGGGTGATCCAGAGTAGTATGACATGTTTATGCGCTGGATTTTCCGCCTTTCAAATTCTCTTCCGTCGATGCTCGCGTTCACCAGAAAAGCGCATCTTGGTTGGGGATTGTCCAGTGGGCGCGTGAAGATGCGAATGTGCGTATTTAAACTGTACTACTGCTGGTGCATTATAAAATATTATTATTATTTATTATTATTATATTATTATTATTATTTTTATTCTTTTTTGATTGATTGATTGATGTTGTAATTAATTACAACAATAAATAATAATAGTCGTAGTAGTAGTAGTAAGTGATTAGAGGCTCCAACTATTGAATACTATGGCAACAATGGATTAATAATGGACCACTCTTCTTCTTGGAAGTCACTGGGCCTGCCTATCACCTATGGGTCACCCCTACGCCATCTTGTACTTACCACTGAAGGTGAAGGTTCGAGAAGAAGAAATTTGAAAACCCAAAAAACAAACACAATAACGAAACAACAATCAATGCTGCTCCCTGCCTAGCCGCTGATGCCGAAGCAGCAATGAATCAGAGGCGTATACGATGGATTTAGAGTGGGTTTCAAATCATCAGAGGCTAGCAGAGGGACCGTAGTAGTGTTAGTGTTAGGGTTAAAAGTGTTAGTGTTAGGGTTTACTCAAAATCCAGAAGTGAATTGCAGTACGACTCTCCGTACGCGAAGGCGTTTGGATACCCCCTAGCTAGCAAGAACACTAACTTATCTGGTGACTTTTTAACTTGTTGTTGGCTTCAGGCGAGGCTACACTTTCAAGCACAATTCTTCCTATCAATACGCTGCGATACCAGACCTTCCATTGTACTGTAATCCCTAGATTTTCGTCTACCAGGGGAATATAATACGATTCCGCCCCCATAAAAATTTAATTTCCGCAAAAGTTGTAGGAAAGTTGGAATTACTACCACACAGCATAGGCTGAACTTTACCGAAAAGTCCCAACCGAAAAAATGAACTCATCGAACTTTTTCAGTCAAATTCCTTAAACCAGGCCAAAATACTCCTCAAATGTTAGGACTTTTGGCCTGGCTGAGAAAATCTATTTGGAAAAATGCCCAAACCGTGTGAGAGAGGAAATAATGGCTTCTTTTGTGTACCCCATAAGAAAGAGAAGACGACCAACACTTGATTTGTGAATTTAGAGCAGATGAGATGCATGTGGGTTCTGAGTTCTTCGGAGGTGCGGCGGAGGTGTTGATTTCTTGTTTTATACTCCTTACACTATGATACTCCCTATGCATCCACGCAACGATGATAAGCGACGGCGATATAAAAAGATTTGTCAGCACCTTATTATGACGACTATTATTGATTACAACAACAAACAATAATGAATAATAAAAGAGGTTGGAGACTCATATCATCCGCAATCCCCCCCGCGCTTGGCGACGACATGCGTGAATACACAGAGTTGACAGATTGTTCGCATTGCTGCGATTTAAAGCCAAGCATGAGA
>LT658513.1:0-25974 GCA_900128575.1 Stramenopiles sp. TOSAG41-1
ATTGAACAAAAAAGAAGAAAAGATATGTGCCCTCAATTGGATAATATCAATAGTCTCCTCTAAGAAAAAAAGCACACCAGAATAATAATAACAATAGATGAAGCATGAAAAACAACAACCTAAAAAATCACCAACAACAATTATCTTTTGCAGGCAAGCCTAAGACTACATTGGATCTCGTAATTATTTTTTTAGACTAAATAATAATTTCAAATAATATTATTTTAATTTTTTGTGCTGTAGCCAGTAGTAATAATTATATATAATACAATGAAAAAACTAGATGATGCTACTGTGTACCAAGCCTGGTATGGATATTTTACCATAAATTGGCTCAAATAGATTTTTCTTGACATCAGGATTCCTGAAGTTTACTACAGAACACGAACTAGTTCATTTAAAAGGTCAAAATGGGATGCAAAAATACCAAGCTGGAAGATGAAGTCACAAAGACCGCAGCAATAACTACAGAAAATACTGTAGTTGTCGAGGGTCCACAAAGCACTGGTGGAATTAAAGAAAAAGCTGCAGGTTCAACAGAAGAAAACGTTGATATCGTTCAAAAGAAGGTTGTAGGTGTTACAGTGGAACCGCAAATAAGCAATACATCGGCCATAACGAATGATTTAACGAGTAGCGAAAGCAGTTATGATGACAGCGACGATGATGAGGTTTTAGGAGATTGGTTCGAACAGGACGATTTTGTAGCATATGAACCAGTGAATACGCCAGAGCACACGAAAGTGAAGAAGACGCCGGTAGAATCTTGCGAATTTTTCCTGAAGTTTCCAGAAAATTATCGAAAAGAACTTATTGAAGTTATGGATGAAATCGTTTTCCATGACGGCGATGAAATCATTAAACAAGGGGAGCAGAGCAATAGAATGTATGTCATAACTGAAGGAGAAGCAGTTGTCGTGAAAAAGGGAGCACACGAAGGCGAACCTGACGTAGAAATCACACACCTTTATGCTGGCGGGTACTTCGGGGAAATGTCCCTATTATTTGATGGAAAAACAAGTGCCAGTATACTATCTGTGGGAAATTGTACATGCATGTCTTTAGGTCGTGATGTGTTCAAGACACAGCCAAAAGTAAGATTATTTCTTTTGACAAAAAAAATTTTAATTTTGTCACAGTTACCATTGGAAGACCGAGAGGAAATAGTCCAGAGCCTGGAGCCAAGAAATTACGAAGATGGCGAATTTGTCATACGTCAAGGCGAGGAAGTAAAGCAAGATGCTTGTTTTATCATAATGAATGGAGTTGCTCAAATAACTGAGAATGAGGCAGATGGCACAACGAAACATTTGACAAAAATCTACCAAGGAGCATGCGTTGGCGAAGCCGCTTTGCTTGATAGTGGCAAGAGACGGAACGCTAATATAATTGCTGTTGGTAAGTTGAAATGCATGTGTTTGACGTTAGATGGGTTTCATAATTTGAGCTCTACAAAGTTCAGAGATATTTTGATAAAAAAAAATGAAGAGAAGCGGAAAATACGTATACAGCGGCGAAATTCAATGCACAAGAAGCCCAATTTAATCCATCGCGCTTCGTCGCGCCGAAGGAGTAATCTTAAAGAGCATAGTGGCAGTAGTTTACGTACAACAAATAAAAAATCGGATTCAAAAACTAAAAGTGAGAACGGTGACATCTTTTCTGAAATATTCGCTGCGCGATCTGCAGCAACGCAAATGACATCAAAGGTGCGGCACAAAAAATCCACAGATGGGTTTACAATGGTAAATCAATACAAGTGCGGACGGCATTTAGGATCGGGTGCGTTTAGTGATGTGAAGCTTGTTACAGACACGACTACTAATTCAGAGTACGCAATGAAAGTTATGGATAAAAAAAAGCTGGCAAAGAAAATGGGTAAAATTGGTGGACAGTCATCGCTTCTTGAAGACATTCAAACGGAAATCGAAGTTATGAACTTGCTCGAACATGAAAATATAGTGGCTTTGCAAGAGGTAATAAATGACCCTGAAGACCATCATATATATATTGTGCAAGAATACTGCAGTGGTGGGGAAGTGCAAAATGAGGGAGAACCTTTAGGAGAAGAAAAAGCCAGAAAATATTTTCGTTCCTGCCTACGGGCTGTGGAATACATGCATTCACAAAACGTGATACATCGTGATATTAAGCCTGAAAATATATTGCTTGATAGCAACGATAACATTAAGTTGGCAGACTTTGGTACAGCTCAAATTGTCAAGGAGGGAGAAAAGCTAAGTGTTCCTAAAGGAACCCCAGCCTTTATGGCCCCAGAGCTTCTCTCGTATGACACTGTGATCTATTCAGGAGCGCCAGCAGACATATGGTCATTAGGAGCAACTCTATTTATGCTTGTCGTTGGACACCCACCTTGGATGGCTGGAAACGAAATAGAGTTAGGCAGAAAAGTAAAAAATGATGAATTACATTTTCCTGAGGAATGTAGCAACGTAGGCCCACATCTAAGACATTTCATCAAGAGTATGCTTAATAAAGACCCAGCAAAGCGTCCAACTCTTGATACAGTTATGAGGCATGAATGGGTAACAAATGAAGGCGCAATGCCCCTACCATTGACTATCTATGATGTATACGAAGACTCGGAAGGTGAAGACGAAGACTATGAAGCAGATGACGTATTTGACGTTGATGTATTCAGCTCTGATGGACTTGGGCTGGACGAGGTCTCATTATCGGTAGACAAATCTTCGAAACTGGCGCCAAAAGCTTTAGGGCGTAGTAAGGTAAATGAGGATCCAGACCTAAAAGTCTGCCCAATGGTAGCAAGTGACCAAAGCATGTTTGGTTTACGAAAAATGTATTGTAAAAACGGAGAGAACAACTTCGAAAATTTGAAAGCATGTTCGTCAGTAGATGCAAAGATTGGAGCGAGAAATAATATGGAAGACATGGTTCTTGTGACACCGTTAAATTTTACTGGACAAGACCATTCAGATAATGCAGTGACTGATGCTGTTTTGTTTGCTGTTTTTGACGGACACGGAGGCAATGGGGCATCGTCTATGCTAAAGTTACACATGGCAAAAGCTTTAGAAAGACAAATGCGTTATCTAGATGACCCGAGAACTTCAATAGTTCATGCAGCGCACGAAGTTGATTGGAAAATCTTGAAGAACGCAGCCGATGTTATATATACAAAAAAAAATCGCGTTTCTACAGGGAAAATGAAGCAGACTCTTACGCGAACATGTAGAAAAGCTCCAAATGAGGACAACCATTTATCGGGATCCACAGGTGCGTATGTAATTTTATGTTCAAATATGAATGCTGCAGCAAAATCTGAGGCTTTTACCGTTTGGGCTCATATCGCTTGGGTGGGAGATTCGCGAGTTGTTTTATCGACGAATAATGGCACTGCAGTGCCATTAAGTGAAGATCATAAGGCATCGCGAACGGATGAAAAGGCGAGACTGCGTGCAGCTGGCGGAACTGTAAATTCAAGAGATAGATTATACGGTGACCTTGCTGTATCTAGAGCATTTGGTGATATTAGCCACAAGGGAAATTTAAAGGAATCAGAAGACTTTGTAAAAAGGTTGGCTAAAAGCAAAGAAATTGATTTAAAACTTATTACCTCTGGAGCTTTGATTGCTACGCCAGACGTGAAGCTCCATAAAATTGATGTAAGTGACGAGTTTATTATTATTGCAAGCGACGGACTATGGGATGTAATGTCAAATCAGCAAGCCGTGAATTATGTTAGAAATCAAATTGCGGGAGGGATACCCCTTGGAACCATTTCCAAAAATGTTGTGAGCAAAGCAATTGCTTTGGGATCTGTAGACAATACCTCTGCAGTAGTTGTGTTCCTCAATCAACTATAAGTTGTAACGCAGAGATAACAAAATAAGATACTAGCATTTTTGTGGCATCATACTTTTAAAGGAATGAAACACTCTACTTTTTTTCTGAATTTGGTTGAGGTTTTATACGGAAGCGCTTAACTTTCTGTTTTTGATTAACAAAAGAATCTTTCTTCATCTCCATGCTATTTCTTTCAATTTGCTTTAGTCGTAAAACTGTTGAAAGTATGCTATTTCGTCTACTTGGCTGAATTTCATTTCTGGCTGGTTCCGTTGTGGTATCATTTGGAACTGGACCTTGGATCCTTTCAACATTTATTGATCTTTTAGTGCTTGCTAGTTCGACACGTTTAAAAACTCCGTTGTGGCGATGCTGTATTAATGCAAAACCTGATCGGGATAAAACCAATAAGTCACAGTATGTTAAAGCTTTGGCTGATGCAGATCTAGGTTGATTATTTATCAGAGCTGTTTCTCCAAAAAATTCTCCGTCTTTACGGATTACTAACTCGGTCCTATTACCATCCGAACTTTCATAAATGATTTGGATGCGGCCACGGACAATGAAAAACATTTCTTCCCCTACATCACCTTGTTCACATGCATATTCGCCTGGTAGCATAACTATCTGATACAATTGTTCTATGACTGACGCCAGAACCTCTTCACTGCAATCATAGAACAACGGAACACTATTGACGACCTGTCGGTTTACTTCCAAGTTTAATTTTAATTGAAGACTTTGTGGCAGCTCAGATAACACATCAGACTCTTTAAGAGAGTTTACGTTGCAAGAAAACAAGTATTCATAGAACTCAAAGATCTCCCCGCGTAGCTTCTTTCCGACTTTTCTATGTCTCAAATATGCCCTTATTTCATCAAGTTTGCGCTTTCTTTCTGACTGGACTATGTCCAAGTTTGACAGTAGAGTACTCGCACTACCAATAATAACTGCGTACATCAATAGTCCAGTTACAATGGCCACCGTGGTGAAGTAAACTTGAGCGGGCGTTTCCGGGTAAATGTCCCACCCAATGCCTGATGTAACTACGACTGCCCAGAAAAAAGCGTGGGCATATTGAACAGAAAATGGGCTTGAGCCTACAATATGAACTGGAGGGACCCAAAGAGATTCTTTATGGCTAGAAAAGCTCAGCATTGCAACGTACCAGTAGCAGCAGGCGATCATGTGCCACGTACTCACTAAAATTCCAACTAACTTTAATAATCTAATTAGGCTTGGGTCAATTTTTGCATATCGCTCTATTCTAGCTAATATTCTTGTAAGTTTCATCATTCGCAGTAATTTGAAAATCCTAAGTAAACGTAGTAACTTGTTGATTTGCGCCGCTTCCGTTCCTACCTCTTCATTATTTCCAATGACAAATATTAAGTCAATTGGAATAGTAGATAAGAAATCTATCAAGAACCATGACTTCAGGTATGCATTCCGTATCTTTCTAGGGTCTTCAACCAGAACTCCATCCAGTTTAACTGCTGTACGAAAATTTAGTACAATATCAAGTACAAACACAATGTTAAAAATCATATCTAAAAGAGTTTCCTCATCTGTTGGCTCTGCCCTGTCGAAGGCAACACGTACAGGCACGATAATCGTGTAGTAAACAACTAGAAGGCCCACAAAAGCGTCCCAAGCAAGTCGGAAATTTGATTCAGGACTGATTATTGTGACTTTGCCATCTCGACAAGAACTACCAAAATGTGCTATAATGTTAGTAACTGAACTTCCTCCATTTTGGAACAAGCTATTGTCCTTTATTGATAAGGCATGAGAGCGCCGCCTAATTCGTAGCGTGTTATTTCTTAAAGCAGCATCATATATAGAACAATCATCATCCGAATTGATATCATTTTCAGTGCCTATCCTGTTTTGCCTGTCATCATGATTAGATGCAGGTTCTATAAAACTCGCACTCTGCTCTTTGATATTTTTGACCGTGCTTGACATCCTTCTTACGCTTTTTACAGCATTTTGGAAACGCTTCAGGACTCTCTTGGATCTGGCAGCATGGCTTAATGAGGCACCCATCTCGGGCGACAATGACAAGGGTCTAACAGCATCAAAGTGGCTGACTTTCCCAACTTGTGCCTGCATCTTTCGCTGCTCCGGGGAGATATATCTAGCGCCTGTTGAACACACAAGCTTGTCATCATTTTGGATCTCACATGCCATTTCAATCTCTCCACCACCAACTGTAAAAATTCGAGTCGTTGTGCACGACATCTTTTCAGAGCATCTCCTTTTGAACTCACCGATTGTAATATTCGCGGGATAAGTCATTACTTTGGCACTATTGTGGTCGATACTTGTATAATTCATCGAGTATAAAGTTACTCTATTTTCTTTCGGAGTATTTACGACGGCAGCACTTCTGGAAAATGCAGATTTAGTTTTCGCTGTGGTTATATTGCGTACGTGAAAGGCCATTGTTTAGGTTTGGAGTTTTTCAGCTGAATTGAAGTTTAAATCCTCTTTGATATATTGGTTTCAAGTAAGTTCGACACAGTGGCAATTTTGAAATGTCGTTTTGCTTCTAAAGAAGTCTCTTTAGATTCAAAATAGACACAGTGCACACGAAGGGTTTCCGATTTTTGTATTTCTGTGGTTGGAGCGTGTCTGTTATTGGTTCTACCTGTGTATTTGCTATTGTCAATCTTCTGCTACAAATAAAATGTGAGATATGGTAGATAATAGTCTTCTCTGCTGTGGTTTAATTTTTTTTTTTTATTGTTGTTGCTGTTGTTGCCAAAAAATGTATTGTAGGGGATTATATGTTATTCTGTAGTTTACCCACCAAGTACGACGATTTTAACACTGATAGTTTTACTATGAAAATAGTATTGTTTCCAGAATTCCGCTCAAATTTAAATTGTTGTAGAGCCACTTAATAGCGTATGTATGTAGTATAAAATGAAGTAGTGTAATTATCACATGGTATGACTTATAATATGCGAGTCAGACGGTGGGTAACGAATTAAGTTTTCGAACTTGTTGGATCCCAGGGCTTTTAAAGGACTCTTTTCTTATCTTGTACTTGTTTGGAGAAATACGTATGGGGGACTTTAGCACCAAATCGTCTCGCCGTGACCGCCGAAGCTCAGACAACAAGGTTTTGTTTTCTTGGGTTAAATCAACAACTCTATCTTTCCATTTTTTTAAATCTCCGACTTGAGACCAAAAAGCTGAAATTTTTTGTGTTATGTCATCAGTATCTGGAAGGTGCTTAATGGTATTTTGAAGGCCTACAATTTCACCAGATAAGCGTTCGTGAACCGCTACAATTAATTGTTTAGTGCTATTTAATGCAAACTCCGTCTTATGCATAAACAATTCAACATCCCCATCTTGTTTTGCTGCAATATACAAATTATCTTTTTTGCTATTTTCATCATATTTATGTAATTTATCTGCAGAGTATGGTGTGTAAACTGAAGGACCTTCAGAGCCAGTTCTTGAATGTCTCCATTGCGCCTGGACATTTTTAATGTTGTCTTTTGATATAACAGGAGTATCCGGGTTATTTAAAGGGATGCGTTGGGCCTGCATATTTTCTACGGCAGCACTTAGTCGATGGGGGACTGTGAAATTATTTTCGTATGGATCTTCGATACTAGCTTCGTTTTGTACTTCTGGAACTCTTATCATATGGGGATCAATACGGTTCATTGCAGTGTTTTCCATACGATTACGAGTTTCCATATCCGCATAAGCAGAAATTTTATTTTTTACGGCTTCCTTTGATGTAAATCCATTTTCTATTCGTAACTGAAGATCAGCAAGCTGTTGCTCATATTTGCGTTTCATTTTGTCAGTTTCGCGAGTTAATTTCGCAGTAAACTTTATAAATTGTTCATGTTCTCTTTCCGCAGTATCCTTGGCCATGAGAAGCTCCTTTTCGATGTTTTTTCTGTCTTCCATCATTAAGTTTTGAAGCTTCCGCATTTCTCGCATATGTCTATACTCTTGTTTAGCTTCTTCCCGGCTGTGAATTTTTTCAAAATCTGCTATTTTCATTTGTACTTGCTGTGATTGTATGCCAAACTTTTTCATGTGGAATTTTGAGTTTTCATTTATGTCACTTAGACTTTTATGAACTTCAGTGACTACGCCTTGTACCTCTCGCATGTGTCTTTCGTGCTGGTCTTGAATTGAGTTTGCCATCTCCAATATACTTTCTCGATGGGCTGACAAGTGTTTTTCATGGGAGTCCTTCACATCACGACTGGCATGATTCAAGGATTTAATATGCTTTTTCGTTTCTTCTGAGAGTACATTTATATGTTCCTTTTGTGCAGCTTTGGATACCTTTTGCAATTGCACAATATTATCTTCAAATCTAGATTCCAGACCTTCAAAAATTTTGTGCTCAACAATCGAATACATTTTTGCTGAAAGTTGATTCACATCAAGTTGCTCTAAGATTCGTTTTTGCTCATCAATTAAGCTTTTAGCGTAGTTTGATTCTGCCTGATCGGCTTCTGCAACAGCTTTGTAAGAATCAACTTTAAGACTATGTTGGGCTATTTTGGCATTCATCCTTTCCATTTCTTTTTTATGTTCAGTAAGGGTATCTTCATGTACTTTTTTCATATTTTCTATGATAGAATTTAACTCATTTACTTTTTCCTTGTCAACTTCGGTTTTAGTAGCTACGAACTCTGCCCGAAGTTCTTGCAATTGTTTCTGTTGCTGTTCCCTCATAGCTGCAAGCAAATCATGTGCTGATGATCCCTCGTATGACGATGTATTTGCTATGCCACTATTATTCTTTTGGAGTAAGTTTTCGTCGTCTGCAATTGAGTCCATGTGAAATTCTACTCCACTGTCTCGAAGTTGCTTTTCTAACGTTAAATTTGAGTCCTTTAACTTCTTTATTAGCAACTCCTGATCTCTTCGCATTTCTTCGTTTGCTTTCTCTAAGCGTAGACGCTGATTTTCCATATCTTCTAGCTGTTTTATTTGATTTGTTTCCATTAAGCTCTCAACACGCCCCATTACATTTTTTATAGAATTCTTTGTCTCTGTCTCAAAGTGTATTTTCAGCCCTTGTATTTTCTCTCTTAGCTGCTCTTGCGTGTGTAGTAGCGCATCTTGTATTCTGCGAGTCTCTTTCAATTCATCGTCAAGCTCTAATCTTAACCTTCTTTCAGATTCTAACTCCGACTGTATAGCTTCTAACTCGACACTCAAAAATCCTGCTGAACGGCTACCTCTACTCATATTACCATCTCTGGATGCAGGTGTTGCTGTTGACACTCTTTCACGGGACTTTGAAACAGATGGCAATGAAATTAATCCAGCGTTACTTTGCCGAGATTGTGCTGCGTTTTTTGAACGCTGATCATCTGCAATGAAGTTTTGATTTTCTTGTTCTGGCAATTCGTCCTTGATACCATTTATGTGCTCTTCTAAGCGCTCTTTGCTCGCTCCTCCTGCAATTACAATTTTTTTTAAGGATTGAACATTTTGTTTGGCACTTTCTAGAGCAATTTTGGAGTTCTCGTGCTGCATGGTGACTTCTTCTATATCATCATCTAATTTGTCCAACTTCTCGCGAAGAGCCGAAGTTGTAACTTTATCATTTTTCTTTTGCGCATCTCTCATTTGTTTAATAATCTTCCTTCGTTCGCTTTTTGATTCTTTTAGCTTATGATCTATTTCCAAAAATTCAGTTTCATTGGCATTTTTTTCCTCATTAAGGCTTCTGAGTTGCTCTACCATGGGATCATTTTCAAGGGAATCTTCTTTTAAGGTTAAAATAGATTGGTTCTGTACCTCCTGCACAGTTGAATTCTGAATAACTAGTTTTTCCTCTAGTTGGCGCTGCACGTGTTCGGCTTTTTGCATTGCTGCAATTGCGATTCCATTAGGACCATTTTCCATGCTTTTTAACAACGTTTTGACTCTTTCTTCCATATCATGAAATTTTTCTACTTCTAGCGCCATTTCCTTCACTTTGTTTTGCACACTATTCATCGCTTTGGCCTGCTTTTTCGAAACCTTATTGACGTTCTCTATTGCTTTGGTTTTCTTTAGTATTTTGTCATTTACTTCTTTACGCAATTTTTCTACCTGCTTTTTAAAATCCTTTAAATTTTGTTGCTGGTGTTGTCCTATCAGATGCAGGCGGTCATAAATTGCCTTCTCAAGATCTTGTAACCTGAGATCATTTTTTCTTTGTGAGTTTTTAGCAGCGTCTTCAAGGGCACGTACTCGACCTTGGAGCTTTCCCCCAGACGCCTTATTTCTCTCTATCATTAGTGCCATTTTGTTCTCCAATTCCTTCTTATTTTCTTCCGTTTCTTCTCTAATTATAGTAAGCCTATCGTTTGTCATGTCCACAGTTTTGCTAAGTTTCCCAAACACATTTTCTACCGCAGTCAAATCGCGGCGTAACTGTACTTCTGTTTCACGAATATCTTGGCAATCTTTTTCAAATTCGATTATTGAACTAGATATGGCATTTTGCTCTTTTTCACATTTATCAACTCTTCTCAAGGTTTGCTTTACAAAATTGTCCTGCTCTCTCATCTTTTGTTTTAAGGATGATATTACCATGTTTGCATCGGCACATATGCGCTCACAACTTTTAACTCGACTGTGTAGTTCTTTCATATCTGAGGCATACTTTGCTTGCACATCCGCAATAAATTTCTTCTTCTCTTTTTTACACTGGTCAACAAAATCGTTGACAATTTCGAGGCCTTCCTCTTTCATGCGAAGCATGGTCCTTTGATTTTTTTCTTTTAATGATTCAACACTATTTTTTACTTGTTCTCGGCTGGTTTGCATCAGCTTTTCCATTTTACCTGTCATATCAGTTAACTTAGCATCACATGCTGTATTCAAGAAATCTATTTGTTCCTGGAGCCGTTCCTCTGCACTTTCTTGCACTTCAGCCCTAACCAAAGCGACAGTCTCCGTGAAGCCTTTAATTGCTTCCGTATGAATTCTATCCGATTCTGTAACCTTCTTTTGTAATTCTATACATTTTTCTTTTAAAGCTTTCACAGCTTCCATATCAGCTCGTTGGGAAGGATCAACATCAAACATGCGCTGTATCATTTGAACTAATCCCGCTTTTGTCTCCTCCACTGCTTCAGGTAGTTTCTGGGAAATAATTTCGAACATCATCGGCTTGACAAATCCAGAGACAGCATCCTTTAAACCAACCCATTCTACTTTTGTTTTTAGTCTTTGCTTTGCATACTCTAAATCACATTTGTCTTCTAATTGCTTTTGGGTACGCTCGGCAAAGATTGCATTCTCTTTATCAATAATCGTTTTATCCGCTTTAATTTTTGCCAGTGCGTCTAGATCCCCTCTGGTAGCCGATCGCTCTTCTAAATGCCGTACTTTTTCGTCATGCTCCTTAACTAGTTTAGATATAGAAGATATCTGTTCTTGGAGGCTTTTACCAGTGTTTTTAAAGTGTATGTGTTCCATTAAAGCGACTTTCCTACCTTTGTACCAAACCCGGTTTTTCTCTTCTACCTCCAGTTCAATTTTTCCTTGATATTTTTTATTACTTATCGTGGGGGGTTGTGTCTCAACTTTATCTTGCTCATATTCATTCACCTTTTCTTCACTTTCTTCGGAAGTCTGTTGCAAATTTTCATCATGATTACCTTTAGGCGCGGCTATAGCAAGATCTGCAGCATTCACGACGCCGTATTGTACAGCGATGGGTGTTGTTTTAGGGCGTTTGACAACCAACTGGCTATCGGAACGCTGTTGCGAAAACTGCTGTACTTTGGACGTAGATTTTGGTCTAGGAGGTTCTTCAATCTCTTTAAGGTTCACTTTTATTACCTCTCTTGAATTTGATGGGCCTGTTTTGGGTCTACTAATATCTTCTTGAAATTGAACTTTTGTATAAGTTTTGGAAGTGTGAGGTCTGCTTGCAGAGTCAAATAGCAACTCGTTATCAGCTCTGACCTTTTCCGCATCCCAACCTGTAACAGCCCCTTCCACTTCAGTATTCTCAATAGTTTTGGATTCCGCTTGTAATTTATGACCTACAGTCTCATCTGCCATTATTGCAAATCTACTAAAATCTAATGTTTTTACTGCGCTGTCTTCAGTAAAGTTATGTTCAAGCAAGCATTTGGAGTTAGGCTGACGCAACAAGAATTTTAGTGGCGAAAACAAGTTGATACAATATATTATAGTAGTAATAACAAAAAAAAAAAAAACAACAAAAAAAATATAAAAAATGATATACAGTAAATGATAAAATAAAAATAATAATAATATATAAATAGACTAATAAAGGAATAATGGAATAATAAACAATATAATATTACAGTAGTAGTGTGGAAGAGGAGTAAAAAAGGAAGAGAGAAGCTAGAGAAGATAAAGAGAATAATAATAATAGAGAAGCAGTAAAATATATTCTATTAAAATATAATATCATCATCATCACCTTCATAAACTTAATAAAGACTAAGGTAAATCCAAACGGACCTATTTGTCTTCTTGAGCCGGCCTTGTGCCGACTCTACTTGATCAATTGATACAACAAGGGTTGTGATGTAAGGTAAAGACATAACTAAACATTTTGGTTTGCTTTATTTCTGTACCACTGTCTTTACATTTGATCTTTCCTCAAAATGTTTCATTGTAGTGAACGGCTTTTGTTTTTCAATTAATAGATTATGAATATCAAATAATTACTGTAAATAATTAAAAAATAATATAAATTACAGCAGCAGCATAAATAAATAATAAATAGGAGAGTAATTATAAATAATAATAATAATTAAAAAATATACGGTATATATAAATAATAATAGTTACTTTAACTTATATTACATATAATATAATATTATACTGTATTTAAATTTTTGTTTTTTTATTTTTCATTATTATTATTATATTTTAATTTGACGACTACTACACTACTACTCCTGATAACTTTTACTGCATTATTATTATTAGATTTTTTTATATTTTATTATTATATTGCGTTTTTTTTTTTATATGACATTTTAATTTTTTAATTTGTTGTGCAGCTTCATCATCAGCAGTGTATATAAATAATAATTAATTTAAATTAATAGGATAATAATAATTATTTAATTATTTGTACACGTCTCACATACAACTTACCATGTTCATGACACCGCTAAAATGCAAAATGTTTCAAAGATCAAGATCCACGTAGGTTTTGGAATACATGTATCGACATTGTGGGGCAGAATCTTCTTATTCGTATACTACGTGGCTTTGAGCTGTACCAAAATAGTTATGGGTGCTGTTTCATCAAATATAAAGGCTGCGCTTAGTAACGTAGATCCACTTATTGGGACAAAAACTAGAGAAGAAAAACTAGCAGTGGTATTTGAGTATGTGGACAAAAAAAAAGACGGTGTAATTGATATGTCTGAGCTTACTCTAATGGCTGAAAAATTAGACAAACGTGGCCTTGAAGAGGTTCGACAAGAATTTATCAAACTGGACCAAGATCAAGATGGCGTTATAACATTAGACGAATTTACTGACTACTATATGGAGCAACTTGGGGCATACGAGGACCAAGAATTTACATTTTGGTGTCATGCAATTTTGCATTTGAAACATTATGGTTTGTCGAAGCTTTACAAACATGGTATGATCAACGAAAAGGGCGAAGATGCATATCGTGCAAAAAAGGCAAATAAAAAAAAGAAGGAGGAAGAGGATGCAAAGAAATTAGCTGCTGAAATGAATATAGACCCTGTGGCTTTTAGAAAAGCAAAAAGTAGAAAAATGGAACTCAAGCGGATAAAGATGATAGTCGAGGGTACAGGATCTTTGTGCGATTACAGTGATGGGGAAGTTCAGGGAACTAGAAAGAAAATTAAGAAACTTAAAGCTGCCGCAAAGGTCATTGGCCATTTCGGTGCTCATTTGTCCGATGAACGTGCAAGTGCAAAGCTGTCACAGGGATTTTGACTTTCTTTGGTCTACGGGTATATAACTTCATAATAATAATACTCTTCCCTCTAAATAGCTTTGAGATAGTATAAGTAGTAGTATAGGTAATATTGGGGACTAAAAAGTTTTTTAAGTTATTTATATTTTTTATATTTTATTTTTATATTATTTTTTGCGTTCATTATTTATAATATTATTATTGTAATAATTAATTGGTTATAGTTATAATATAATTATTTTAGTAGATGAGTTGTTTATAATTTTTATATTTTTTTTATTAATTTTTTTACCAATAATATAAATAATGAAATTAAAATGAAGAAGAAGAAGAAGAAAAAAAAACTCTGGAAGAATATAATACTATAACTACTACTAATAATAAATTTAAATTAAACATCATCGAACAACATTTTTTACTACTTTTTACTATACACTTATTATTATGGATTGTTGTGATGTGTATTGTTGTCCTGTTTTTGTTGTTGTTGTTGGCCTGCTGCGTCGTCGTCGGTGGTTGTTGTGGTAGTTACATATTACACAAGATGAGCAAGCTAAAACTTTTTCGATTCCAATGTATCGGGAAATATTAACACTCACATTTATATACAAGAATTACTTGAAATAGCAGTAATCAATGCAAAGTCCAAGTACATCGTCATTTTGATTGCCCATGAAAAAAACCAATAATGTTGTTTTTATGACGTCACCCGTGGGAGCCGAGGTGAAGCAAGGCAAGACGTCACCAGTTTTTTACGAGCCACTGGCGTCGAACAAGAAGCTTGTACCTCAACCTTTTGTACCTAAGTCTTACCTGACTCGGTTGGGCTCCACACCACCTAAAATAGGAATAAACGATATCTCAAAAACAGATGTGGCCGTAGGAGCCTCAATTTATGCAAGTCCATTGCTCTCAGCAAAAAAAAGCGTTTCTGGTCAACCTATCACTGAAACTTCAGCGCTAGTAACTCCTCAACACAAGAAATTGGCCTCAATTTCCGCAGTAAAGATAAATAAAAGTGGATCTAGAAAAGCGGAGGGTAGTAAAGCAAATTACGTTCCTCCCAAGGAAAGACAATATGTTGAGGACATTACTAAAACTTGGGGAGGGAAATTCTTAAAATTTACTCGCTTTGAAAAACAAGTTGCACTTGAAAATTTATACAACATTCTTGATGAAGAACAACGAGATCAGATAATATCCATATTTTCAGACGATAAGAACACGTCTTTTTTGCAAGAAGATAGCGACGTTGGTATTGTCTTACACGAAGGTGCTTCTGTAAATGATAGTAGCATCCTTGATGATTCAAACACCATGTGGAGCGTTGATAGTAGCATTTTTAAAAAGAAGAGTCGAAGCGATAGCGAAGGTGACGGCGAATTAGTTGGGGCACTCGACGGTGCTATTGCTGGTACAAAACCATACAGGGGTAATGGTACTATTACGAATTTTGCTAGAAACGAAGACCTAAAGAAGATGAATAAATTGCATGTAATCAAAAGTGCAAATGATGTCACGGATTTCAATAGTACGGCGTCAGCACAGGAAATGACGTCTCTGCACTTGCAAACTACGCCAAAACGGATACCATCGAGTAACATTTATACTACCTTTAGTGTAAACCCTGTATCTTTTCTTTTGAGGAGTCTCAGCAAGAGCAATCAGAATCTTCCTTGTTTTGCTGAGTGGGATAATGAAAACGCCAAACTAGACTTATACTTAGATTCTGTGGAAGGTACACATTTAATGTCAGGGCAACTTGTATCATCTGAAAAAGACGACTTCATGCGTTTCGATATATGTCTCCCGGAGTATTTGGGTGGACATCGAATTTGTCTTCTAGATCAAGTCCATGAAGTGCCTTTAGCCCAGTTTAATGTGTTTACCGAAGGACACTATTCTGATACTTTGTATCAACGACCATTTGTTTCTGCTGGGGCTGGTGGCGGAGTTTACAAGGCTATACAGAATAATGCATTTGGGAGTGATGACATAAGACGTCAGCTAGCAGCAGTTCAGATTAAATGTGAGGAAAACTCACCAAGAAAAGTATTAGTATTATTGCCTTGTCGTAACAAAACGAAAGATGAAATAAGATCTTTTGTATTGAGAAATCAAGATGAAGACATGTTGAGTTTAGCCGCAAAAGGCACGAGAAAAGATATGGTCTACTTATTAAGCAAAGAACCAGAATACGACAAAGAGTTAAGTGGTTATGTGCTAGATTTGGATTCCAGAGTTTCGTTACCATCCTCAAAAAATGTTGCTTTGTATCGCCATGGAAAAGAAAAAACAGTATTTTCATTTGGGAAATGTGCAGCTAATCAATATGCACTCTCCATAGCGTCCCCAATGTCTCTGCTACATGGTTTTTCCGTTGCGCTTGCGAGTATAGCGTCGAGTATTCAAGTTGATGAACGGCATGGAACGAATTCTGATTATGACGATAGCAGAAGCTATGATTCTGAAAATGAACAGCTCGATTTCATGTACGAAGATGATTACTACTATTGAATCAAGTGCAGAGGTAATTTAAGAGGCAAAAAGATAGAAAAGTCATTGCGAAACGTCTACCGTCTGGTATTTGAAAGACAGTTTGTTGACGAAGGGCGTAGAGAGACTTGGGTCAAAGGTGGATACCTAATTCCACGCAAAAAAGGTGTACTTTACCCCTTCAATGAGACGGCGTTAGCCTCAAAAAAAAAAGTGGGGCATTGATTGCGTACTCTTTTCAGTACGATGCCTATGTAAATAGTTCAATACAAAAGCCGTGTTTTTTTACTTTTTTAAGGTTTTTTACAACAAGAAATATTCACATAGGCAAGGTGTATACGCGTAGTGTATAGGATCCCGATGCACATACACACACAAATGACATTATTGATACTAAAAATATGCCTGGGAGACAACCAAGTCAGGAGATAGTCGAGGATTAGTCGTCTGCAGTCTCCACTTCAGTCTCGAGAGCTTTTTCAGTGCAAATTTGTACTTAATAATTGTATACGAAGAGGTGAGAGGGTTCCTATAAAAACGTGTGACGCATCTATTGTTTGAGTATTAGTTTTGCTAGCTAGAGCTAGTAGTCCTATCATTATTAGTAACGGGTCTTTAACAAAAATAGATTCACCACTACCTTGGTCACACCTATGCATTAGTCGCACCATTATGGGTATGGGTAAAAAACGTGGAAGAACAAAGTAAAAGCGTACGTACATACGTTATGAACATATTCAAACATACTGTATTACTATTGCTATTGTATTTTCAGTATGGATTTTTACCCCTCCCAATACATGGTCGTTGGCCTTCCACGAGTGCAATGCTGCTTGATTACTAACGCACACGCTAGTGTCCTTGCAACAATTCTGCGGCCAGGTAAAGCTGTTCCTAGACACAAGATACAAGAGATTATTGGCAACTCATACAATTCGTAAAGTGCTTTAAAAATGTGGGGTGATGATAGTGATGAAGACGAAGAACCGCAACAGGTAGAAGAGAAGACCAAGGAAGTGGTGAAAGGACCCGAAGAAACTGGGACAAAATCTATGGATACTACAGTCAAAGCGGATGAGCTAACTGAAGAGCAAAAGGTAGAAGCTGCCACAAAGATACAAGCTGTTCAACGCGGCAAAGCTGTGAGGCAGGAAATGCAAGCGAGAGAAGAAGCAGCGACCAAGATTCAAGCTGTTCAGCGTGGAAAGATGACACGAGAAACCATGAAGCAAGAAGCTGTCGACAACAGTAATGCACAAAAGGAAACAACTAAACCAAAGCCATCACCGGCCCCAGCGCGCAGACAACAAGCATCGAAAGAAACGAAAACGAGCCCTGCCAAAAAATCTGTTCGCAGTGACGGCACTTATGACACTTATACCGTATCGCATCGAGACCGGACAACAGAGCAATCTAAAATTGGTCAAGCAAGAATTAAACAGCGCGTGCTGGAAGCCCAGTCGTATGAGCTTCATAAAAAGAGCTGCCTAAGAAGGCTAAAATTGCCGCTTGGGATACCATCAATTCCGATTATTGTGGTAATGGGTGACCTTTCATCTTTAGATGACGATCCTCAAAGAAAAATGTTAGACTACTTTTCTCAAGGTATTCTACGCGCGGCTGCAAGTGTCGATGGTCTAGTTGTCGATAGTGGCCTAGCTTCGGGACCATGCGCATGTTCGCCAGCGGAAGAATATGTAGACTTTGTCCGGAAGGTTTGTATTTTAGGCATTTCACCATCTGGGACAGACGAGCCATTATCCCGGTATCATACTCACCAATTAGTGATCAGTGGTTTCGATGGTTTTCACGAGGAGCACGGAAGATTTGTAAAGAATAAAATAGATATGATCCGTCGCTTAGCAGGCGCATGCAGAGTAGTCGGCGTATTTATCAATAATGGCCACACAGCTTTTACAGAAATTGTTGAGTTAACAAGATACAGGATTCCAACTATAGTACTTGAAGGTAGTGGTGATCTGGCCGATGAATTATGCGAATCTATTGCATCTGACAGATCGGAAAATAGGATCGTAAAGAAGCTTTTAGACTCCAAAAGACTGATGAAACTGGATAAGTCGTGCAATCCAGCAGATTTAGCAGCTCTATTGCAGTTGTGTTTGACTACAGATATAGTCGGCCTGGGCACGAAATAGTAACAATAGGCATCCGCTGTTAGTTTTGCCCTAAACCGCAAAATGAGGGCTTAAAACGCCGCGAACGGCCATTTCATAATGTTTTGGGGATTGTCAACTTCCCAGACGTCCCGAAGATTATAGGTCGGTACCACACTTAGACTACGCTTTAACTAGTTAACAACTGGGACTCCCATTGTCGATCATCGCTTTACTACGATTATCTGCTGACAATTTTGCTATCGTACTAGCTACTCTACTACTATTAATTATTCCTCCCCATGATAAAGAATACACTGTAATAATGAATCAATCACATATTTCGTACATCATTATTAGCTACTACTATGTTATTATCTTGTTGTTGTTGTGTTGGTGGGTACACAGCAGCATGCTTCTTCGATAGAAAACTCCATCCAGACCAGCGCAACCAAGCACAGGTATACGTACGAACTTCGACACTAATCCAGATTCTGTATTGATTTTTTGGGTAGACACAACTTTGCTCGAAATGCGCCTTCCTGTATCTCTCGATTCATCGAAGCGAACGTGTTTCATAGCACTCCCGAATGTTGCCATTCGTGCACTGTTTGGCCAACGTAGACCCTCAGGCGTAGTTGCATTGAAAATGCGTTGGGGCGGGAAAACTTCCTATGTAGGTTTCGCCGGTCACATGTCTTCGCGTGCAGTCGTTGAAATTCCAACTGCTTTCGCACAGACAATTGGATTAGCAGATGATATTCAAGCGGCTGAAGGTATACCTCTTTTTGTAATACTTGACAAAGTAGACTATGCACCAAAGGCACAAACAGTTACATTAGATCCAGTTAGCGAAGATGACTGGGAAATCATAGAGCGAAATGCTGGGTTTTTGGAAAATTCGTTGTTAGATCAAGTCAGCGCAATATATTCTGGTTTGATTTTCCCAGTTTGGATAGAAGGGCGTATGCTTGTGCGGGTAAAGGCGACATTGAGTGGTAGAAATGTGTGCGAATTATTAGCTCGTGACTCAGAAGTTGTCATTGCGCCACGTGTACGAAAACATGGAAGTGTTAAGAAGAAACAGGATATGCGAAAGCATAATGAGCAGAGCAGGCATGTTACAGAGAGAAATATTTTAAGCCTCAAAGTACTACCATATTGTGAGGAGAATCTTCCTGGACCCAACGTTAGATGTAGCTATAAATTGAACTCAACAGCCTTTTTGAACCCTAAAACGCTAGAGCTTTTGCAATGTGGGAGCAATGTCACAAAAACCTTGAACTGTATTGCAAATACTAAAGGCAAAAAGTACGACAATAGGGAAGTGACTCATAGCAGTATTCACTCGCAGATGGGTAGCATTTTGCAATCTTGTACGAGTAAATCTGAAAAAAACGATAAATTTAGGCAAAACGAAGAACCACAGAATTTGCGTGAACTGGAGGAGGAAGTCGTAATTTTTATAGCAGATGAAAATGTACCTGAAAATTGTGTCTCTATACCATGGCATATTCGGGTCAAATGTCGCCTTGAAATTTTTTCCAAAGTCAGAGTCACATCAAGGCCTTTAATATCAGTGAAAAGGCCATCAAAAAATGTTTCCATATTTTTGCGACCCATGGTATTTCGCCTTCAGGCAAAAGATTTTGTTGCTGAAGATAATGAGAAACAAATTAGTGGAGAAAATATCTTCAAGAACACAGATCCACCCAAGTTAGACGATAACAACAACGCAGCAGCCATTCGCCTGGCGGCAAAACTCAGCAACATTTACAGTCACGATGAAAATGATGTTGTTAAGTCATTTTGGACCAATGTAAATGCACGCAAAATTGATTGTAAAGCGCAAGAAAACGAGTCTACACCTAAAGATAGCTGCGGATTAATTATATCACATGGTAGTATTGTAGTGCTGCAAACGTCGCTTGTGTCAAGGCCACAAGTTTTTGAAGTTAATTTGATGTTAAATGATGCTCAACGCGAAGCGGATAATTCAATGCAATCTGCATGGAACGATGCATTGGAGTCAGCTGCTTTAAAAAGAGAAGAAAATGGAGATTCGCCAGCTCTTCATAAAAATGGTAGAATGCAAGAATGGAGAATTATATTTTCCCATGAATTTTCAGAAGCTCATTTATCATCTCGTCCACCTGTCAATCTGGGACGTACTGTAACATTTGAAGCACCAGCAAGCATAATTTTGGACAAATTCTATAGTGGCGTGCCCCCCTGAACATATTGGAGCTAAAACAAATGCATTGGAAAAAGCATGGTTGCAGTTGGCGCCAAGACTTGTGCCCGATGCAATAGCTTTGCGATGCATCTTGGGTACTCCGCCACCAGGACATTTACTGATTACCGGTGGCAACGCAACGGGAAAATCGACGTTTGTCTCAGCTCTAGCGTGGAAATTTAGGCACGATCGCTCTTGCCTAGCTCGTACAATTACCGTAAAGTGTCGAGATCTTGTCGGAAAAAAAACTGATGTAGTGCGACAGGAATTGAAAAAAGCAATTGATGATGGCTTGCGGTTGGCACCAGCACTGATTATTTTCGATGATATTGATGCATTGATGCCCGTTCCTGACCAGGGTGAGAGTGAAAATGTGCAAGTCGATAGATTAGCTGAAGACTTGGCTGATATGATCATTGAGTCATCAATTATAATGGAGCAGAATCGTGTCAAAGAAAAGCTACCCAATGATGATACTCATATACAAAACGGAATTGCTATAGTTGCTACTGCTAAGCGTAAGGGCGCACTTCATCCATCATTACAAAGATGTGGCATAATTGATACAGCTATTTCGATGGATCCACCGGATGCAAAGGGTCGCGGTGAAATCATTGAAGCCTTGTTGAATAAAACTTTAGCAGAAAATTTTTATGATCGAAATTATAAAGCTGATGATAGTGACAGCGAATTAAATGGTAACAATCCTGAAAACCATAAGTTTGAGAATATTGACACACAGGAATTGGGTGGTTTAACTGAAGGGTATATGCCAGGAGATTTGGTGCTGTTGGTTAATCGTGCATGTATGATTGCATCTTTGGAACGAGTTCAGGAGTTAAATGAAAACGATACGAAAGATCTTCAACGACGGCGACAAGCGTCTATTTATAACTTTATTCCGAAACAAGAACATTTAGAGGAGGCCATGATTGAATATAAACCCGCTGCCTTAAAAAGTGTAAAACTATTTGCCTCTGATGTTAAGTGGTCAGATGTTGGCGGGCTCGATAATGTTCGGCAAACTTTGAGAGATACGTTGCAACTGCCTACACTTTTTGCACCATTATTTTCAAGGGCGCCCATTAAACTTCCTTCGGGAGTGTGCCTTTTTGGTCCACCAGGGTGTGGAAAAACTTTGTTGGCAGGGGCAGTGGCGAATGAATGTGGTTTGAATTTTATTAGCGTAAAAGGGCCAGAAATTTTGAACAAGTATATTGGAGGCAGCGAAGAAAATGTTCGAAATCTATTTGCACGTGCAACAGCCGCAGCCCCCTCGATACTATTTTTCGATGAATTCGATTCCATTGCTCCTAGGCGTGGAGCAGATTCCACTGGTGTGACCGATCGCGTAGTCAACCAGCTTTTGACATTTTTGGATGGTGTTGAAGATCGCACAGGCGTCTACGTCATGGCTGCTACGAGCCGGCCAGATATGATAGATCCGGCTTTACTGCGCCCTGGGCGATTAGATAAATCCCTGTATTGTGGATTTCCTTCTAAAGCAGAGCGCATTTCAATTTTTGAAACTGTTGCAACCAAAATGGGATTGCCACAGAATTTGTTCGATATTTTTCCCAAATTAGCCCACGAATACCCTATGTTTACTGGTGCTGATATACAAGCAGCGCTGTACACAGCACAGTTGTCGTCTATACATGAATCAACACCATCCATGGAAGATCTGAAAAATGTCGAAGCATCAGGCTCTCAAAGCTTGACACAAGTAGAAAGCATTGTTACATTGCAGCACATAATCGACGCATGCAGTGCAGCTAGGCCATCTGTATCCATGCAAGATCGCCGCATGTATAACAAAATTTACAAGAAATACTTGGCTGATCGAGGGCAAGAGGAAGGCAGTTTCGCCGAGCACGATGTAACAGGAGATGATGATGTGTATGAAGGTTATAATGTTAATCGGCAACGAACTGCATTAGCTTGATTTGCTCAATGGAAGAAGTGCGAAAAGTGCAATACTTTATATATTTAATGTGTACATTATAATATACATCTTATATATTCGTGTATGTTTTTAAAAAAATTTCTTTTAGAAGTACTCGTAGTAGAAGTCAAAATATAATCAAATACTGCAGATTATATTCCTCCTCATTTGTCCCATGGCCAAAGCAAACTAACACTTGTACATAGTTGAAGTGACTTAACAGGCAATTTAAAATGTACAGAGCGAGAATTCAAAAAACTACTTTGGAATACATTTCAAAGATTACAGAACATACAAAACAGGGCAGCTATTGAGAGTCTTCATAATTCGCAAATTCATTCTGATTGTGTAGATTTGGATCAAATATAGATCCATTGATAATGTCATTTCCATACATATGTTGGGGAAACTGCATTCTCCTATTGACATGGTGGTGCTGTTGGGACCCATGCACTTGAGGATCATGCATATTTCCTAAGTCACTAATCTGGTTATAGCTTTGTAAACTTGAAAAATCGGCGGTGTTGAGGTGATTGTACGTTTGCTGGTACGGAGAATGATTTTCACTATTTTTCATTGTAATTTCTCGTAAGTGGTTTCTGTTATTGTTCCTCAACGGCGACGACCTTCTTGGCTTCCACGGACTTGTATTATGCCAGACAGCATCATACTTATCAGCTGGAAAACAGGTAGAATCACGTTTTACTACTTCGGGTGTTGTCGGGATATTTTTTGACATGAAGTTAAACTGTATCGCTTGGCCACCCGGCGTAGTCCAGGTCGCATCGAATCTCTTACCACTTCCAAACTCGTTGGACCCGGAGCCTTCCGGAGTATTGCTAATACTATTTGGTGAGCCATCTTGGTTGCGCGCTTTTCCAGATGAAGAGGATCTAGAAGGTATGTTTTTTGATGAGGATCGCGATCGTTGTAGCCTCTGATTGATCAAAATCTGCAAATCTACCGAAGAAACCTCGTCTAAGTTGTCGACGTCTAAGTTGACTTTTTTTTTCGGCGTTACGAGCATGGAGCTCGTGGTCTTTTCAAGCTGGACATGTTCTTGCCCCTCGTTACCCCCAGAGCTCATAAGAAAAGTATGTATTGCAAAGAGCAAAATCGCAAAAAAATATCAAAACACAAGCGGCGGAACTTAAAGTTTAAGTCAGCATGTCAGACTCGTGGTTTCACACATGTTCGGCTGCCGTTGCGAACAGGGAGAACTCTTTTTTAATTAGTAATTATTATGTGTCATCAGCAGCACAGCAGGAGGAGGCGAAAAAAATAAATACTAAATAATAAATAATAATAATAATAATAGCAGCTAGCACTAGGTGCTCACTCATTATTAAATTATTATTCGGGCTACAATCATCTTTTCTATTCGCTAGGCGGCTACTACCAGCACTACTTATGAAACAAAAGACAGAGTGTTGTGGCAAATATTATTATTATTGGCTAATTTATTATTTCAATTTGCTATGTTGTTTTCAACAATAATTCCCACATAAAAATATATATCCTCATAATAGGAAGGCCAAGTTAGTGCTCTGTGCGACCAAAATCCGGCGTTGCTGAATACCTGCTACATAAAGCACGACGTTATTTTTTTGGAATTCGTAACTGAAAAGTGTCGTCAGTGATAGAGGATAATTTGGTACGATAGATAATAGAGTAATTTCATCCTGCGTTTCCAAGCGTAGGTGGTAGTGCACAATGTTCTAGTACTGCAGGCCCTGCGAGTTCTATCATCAACAAATACGAATTTCACTTACTAACTACAATACTACGAAGAGGAGCGCGCCTCGTCTTTCATCATTCTATATCTTTACGAGGATGCAGAACCCAAAGAATGCATACCTTGTTACACGAGCAGAATTGATGATTGCTATCCATGCGTGTAACCGATTTTGAATGGGACTTTTAATTGGCTGAAAAGCAATCAAGTCCGACGTCAACGGGTCATTCGAAATTGATGGAACAAAAGGAAGTTTCCATGGTGGCGCCGAAAGCAAGGCGCTTACAGCTAAAGGATACACTTCCACGCAGATGCAGGGTAATACACCAAATTGCAGGAGAACTGTTGATAATCGATAAACCTCCAGACATGAAGATAGGACGAGGTGGAGATGTCGATATCATACTTAAAAAGCAAGAGAGTGATGAGCTTACAGTGGACAAATTAGTTTGTCAAGAAATATCTGGTCAGAAAGTGGACAAAATACGGTGGATTAATCGTTTAGATATGGCTACTAGTGGTGTTCTCTGCATAGGGCTTTCCAAAGTTTCAAGTAGGATCATTATGTCATTATTTGCGAACCGCAAAGTCACCAAACATTACATAGCCCTAATAAAAAACCACTTGAAACGGGATGCTAAGCTCGATAGAATAGTTGAGCAAAGCCTGGTGCCAAAATTCACTGAGGATGGCGGTGCCAAAAGGAAAAGAAATGGGGAAACAAAGGATCATATTCTCAATAGAACTTTCTGGACGCATGACACGACAATGTCCAAAGAAATTTTGTATATAGACAAGAACATTGCCAAGGACGCAACGGACAATTTCAAAATGATTACAGTTGAAAAATTGAATGCTGGGGATAAAGTTGGACGACGTTCTAGAACAAAAGTTGTGATTTTGAAACATCTAGAATTTGAGGGCATCAAGTGTACGAAGGTTTTGTTGATACCCGTAACTGGAAGACGACACCAATTAAGATTACATTTAAAATCCATAGGACATCCTATTCTTGGTGATTACACATATGACCGAGACTTTTCCATAAAACATGATATTCCAAGGATGTTTCTCCATGCAAGAAGCATCCGCATACCAATTAAGGAGTACAAGGACATAAGGCACACAAGGTGCAAAGGACTGAAGGTTGCCCAAGTCGATGAAATATTTTGTAGAACGGAAGATGAACCATTTTAAATCTCTTTAAACATGTGTGCACAAATGTACCAAGAAGCATAAAAAAAATAATGCATTTTTAATGAGTCTTATTTTTACAATATCTGACAACACACTTCAAGTTTAGCGCTCAAGGAACACAGCTCTTTCTTACATGAGAGTGGATAAGGCGCATTTTACAGTGTAGTACCATTTAGGTTCATCCGATAGATCAGCTGTGAGTCTTAGTAACCTTAAATCATTTTAAATTACCGATTAAATTATGTATGGTGCTAAATGTAATATGATACACTCTTATATATATGTTAGTACACTGGAGCGACAACTATAGATCGACCCCCCACACATATGTGTAATTAATCATAGAACGGTTTGGTTTGGCCCCAACTGCTACAAAATAGGCAGGATCTCTGGCTAGTATTTCCATAATTTCATCGTAAATTGGTTTAAATGGTTNANCTACANCGTAGTATAAATGTTACTCGATGGTATCCGTTTTGGCGTAGT
>LT658514.1:0-25784 GCA_900128575.1 Stramenopiles sp. TOSAG41-1
ATGGGATCGTTTCAAGGTTTGAAAGACGTTCGTAAGGTTGTTGAGGACTGCATGAACAATATACATCCAATTTATAATATCAAAACTCTCATGATAAAGAAAGAGCTTGCAAAGGATCCAAAATTGCAAAAAGAGAGCTGGGATCGTTTTTTACCGAACTTTCGTAAGAAAGCTTCCGCNACAAGAAAGCCTCACAAAATNAGGGACACGAGCAGAAGCTCCTACACACCATTTCCACCATCGCAGCAGCCTAGAAAAATCGATCGTGAGCTCGATTCTGGAGAATATTTTTTAAATGAAGCACAACGGAAGGCAAGAAAATTAGAGGAGAAAAAGACCAGAGCGTTCGAAAACTCGCAGAAGAAGAAACGGGCCCGCGAAGCAGACTTTATTGCACCTTCTGAGAAAAAACGAAAAGGTTCTGATTCTAAAAAACGCAAAACATCTTCCAACGCTTCCTCATCAGAGCTAGAGGCCTTAAAAAAAAGGCTCCTGAAAAAACAATCTATCAATAGTGTCGGTGGTAAAAGCGAGCAGCGCGATATTTCAAAATTTGTAAGTGGCGATATGAGTGATGTGGCGTCACCTGGTGCTAACAAAGGATCGAGCGATAAACAAGTGAAAAAGAAGAAAAAGAAAAAGGATAAGAAAGAGAAAAAGTCCAAAAAAAGCAAGAAGAAAGACAAATGATTGCGCAGCAGTGTAAGTGTGGTGTCGTCCCATCAATTCATCATGAAAAAAAAAAACTTAAAAAACTCTCCTCTCGTCCGATGAGGATATATATAGTAGATTTCGGTTCTAAATCTAAATCCTTTTATGTATGTTACTTTTTTACACAAAAACTGTACCGTTTTGTATTCTTAGTATAGAGGGAGTAATGAAATTTCCATTAATTATTATCAAGCAATTTTTCGACCGTGATTTGTTGGAGTAATTACTCCAACACCTCGATGCTTGAATTTAAATTAAACTCAAATATTAAACTCAAAAAAAGATTAGGAAAATAAAAAAATGAGTCGAATCTTTTGTGGTGATTCGTCATGGGGGTATGTGACGCGTCTAAGTATGCCTTCGCTGCTCCCCAAAACCACAACAGACCCACAAACAGCGCATTGTTATGCATGACAGAAATTCATATTGTGTTGGAGTAATTACTCCAACGCATTATTTCCCCTTATAAACCCATATTATAACGAACGCGTCTGCAAGCGTCAAACTCCATTTTCCTACTATGCGAAGAATATTTTAAAAAATAACAGGGTAAATACGCTTGCAAACAAGCTTTTAAAATAGGATTACAAGAGATAATGGAAAAAAATGTGTTTTCCATGCTTCTTCTGGCCCAAGGAGAATCCTAAACTATATCCTTAATGCAACGCTCGAGTGGATTTTGTGGAATACCAAGCTTATTCAAAATTGCAAGCCCTGGGTTTGAGCCATTCAAGTTTCCTGGCAGCTTACCGCTTGTGAGCCTCATCTTAATTAACCATTTTTCTAGTAATGTAGCGTTTGGTGCTACGGGTATATATCCCGATGATTGAAAAATATTGTTTGAAGGCTGAGTAAAAAGGCTTGGTATTCCAATGCTAACACTTTGGGGACCGCAAGAACTTCCTTGCGATAATGTTGCATTGCTGGCTTTTGCATATAANGGTGTAGGNTACNTTGACCTTGACAGTATCTTNACAGACGCACCAACGNTTTTAAAAATNCGTTCTTCCTTCTTAGTATTGAAGGAAATGCCAGGATGNGCTACAAAGGCGAAACAGAANTTTGTGGTATCGTAANCTGTGGCGACGCGTGCATGCTGATGATCACTTATATTTCGAACTGCATTTGCAAAAATTTCCACAGATTCATAGTACCCTTCTCCATATCCACCAAAATACAGAACGCCAAAACAGTTCGCACTTCCTCGCATCTTGGAGCTATACATATAATTCCGCACCTCTCTGTAATACGAGGCATTCTCTAAGGTAGCGCTTTGCCATTGGAGAAAAGACGTGTCTCCTACCACTTGAATTCTCAATTTTTTTGTAGTTTTGATTTTTTGGAGAGAAGTTCTAGCTTCATCCTTGATACTTTTTGCGTTCAGCCATAGCCGATCAAATATNCTGCTACCTTCAATACCAGTCTTCATTGCTCTGTCCGCCCACGTGTTGTTTNCCCAGTTATTAAATCCNTCACTGTACCCGATAGTTTCAATNTTGACNAANGATCTTTTGAAGGCGCGAATAATATCTATTTGACTTTGAGAAACCAAGCCTGAGATACAGATGCACTTACCAAAACCACCATCTTGTCCCAAGCGTTTATCTTGGACGAGTAATTGAGCTAGCCGCTTACCATGGTTAAAAGTCTCGTTGCGAACGAGACCTTTTTCAGCCCCCGGAATGAACTTGGACAGTAAGACCACGTCTTGATTGTTCTGAGTTGCACCTGAAGGGGCCGTGCCTCCATCGATAACTATCCCAAGCACGGAGTAACTATGCAACCTAAAATATTTAAGAAGCGGTAGTAACGAATAATACTCCCCTGCATCTCGAAACAGAAAAATAATAGAGCTACAAGAATAGCTGTCACCGCTTGTCGAGCTGGCTATACTTACAGCGACAAAAATTATAAACATAAGNCAAGCCATAAGTAGTGGAGTGAGGTGACCAAAACGAAGGCGCCGTCCTTGCTGAGATGTCTCAGTATCGAGAGGCTCGTACGATTTCTGCTCGGCGTACATGTTTTACATACTAGTGATTGCCATAAAAAGAATCTAATAAATCTATTGTATTACAATCTTGCCAAATCAAACGATGTGTCTTGCTATTTCAGGAAGCGTTCCTCCATCCATGCAGTAAGATCCATCATGCACCGCCTACACAGCTAAGCAAATGAAGATGAAGAGGGGTTGAGGAGGAGGAGAGGAAGAAGAAGAGATTTAGATGATTATGATTATTTATTATTTTTTTTTGATTGTGGTGTGTGTAATAGTAAAATAATAATAATTATTATTATATTATAATAATGTAAATGATAGTGTACAGAGTACCTAGTACCTCCTCTATTATTAAATTATTATTTTTTTAATATTAATATTATTATTTATTATCAAAACCCACTATATACGCCATATTCAATATACCACCATAACCACCTAGGATATAGGAGCTACCACACCCAGACTTTTTTTTAGTATAAAAGTAGTACTTAATTATTATTAAGTTAGAGCTTATATAGCTTTTTTTCCTTGCCTTCGATGAGGGGCTATTAGCTATGGTGTGTGTTGATGGGCAGTGTTTTCCCAGACGGTGCGCAGAAATACCCCATTTTTGGGCATATTGGAGAAAGGAACTTTCTAGCCATTTATTTGGCGACCCGAAAAGAGTGGGATGCTAACATTTCATGAATATATTGAAGATTGCAGGAAGAAACTAACCAGGATTGCCTCTACAGCTGGCAACAAAAGCAGTGGTGGCAAAATATTGGCGGACTTTGTTGTTGGGGGTCCAAACGGAGATCTTGATTCTATAGTGTCAACACTTCTTCGTGCATATTATCTAGCATCCACTTACTACAAGCTAATACGAAAAGAGGGCCATCGCCATGTGTTTCCTGTCCTGCCTATTAAGTCGGTTGATTTTGAAATCAATGGTGTTGCTCGCGATATATTGCGTTCTGTAAATATTTCCCAAAATGATTTGATTTTCATAGACGAAGTGGTAGCTTTACCGCTTGGCTGTGTTGACATTGGTCGTGTAAACTTATGCAATCACTCCAAGCTTGCCCCAGAACTGCATTTTTTCGAGCCACATGTTTACTCGATTATTGACTGTCATAAAGATTCTGGATCGTATGAATCTAGTGTGCATGAAAATTTACGGATCATCGATGAAAATGTTCTCTGCACTTGCTCTCTTATTGCTGAAATGTATGTAGCCCACGAAGAAATGTTCTTTTCGCAGTATTATAGCAATCCACTGGATCCACTCGAGACTCAAAAAGTGACATCTAAGTTGCTATTTGATACAATCATATACCAGACATCAAATTTAGATCAGCGATTAGTCGTGCATGGAAGAAACCATATCGACATAAAGATGGCGGATTACTTCATCAACAAGTTCAAGTACCAGCCGATCATAAGGTTAGATCATATGCAATCGATTATGCAGTCCTATAAATTTTGGTCGAATCTATCAATATACGATAAGATTAGATGTAACTTTAAAATTTATGACCAAGTTAGAAAATTTGGGGTATCATGGATTCCGCTGCAAATTGCGGAATTTGCAATTCCCATTAAAACTCCCAACACAGGCAAGCGTTACCCGAAAGTTGGTTATACCCATAAAGAAATCGAAGGATACGAAGGTATTCAGAACGTAGTTGACATTCTATACGATAATAGTGCCTTTTTAAACCAAGTTTATGATTTCATGGAATCACATAAAATCAAATTATACATAATATTGACGGAAGTGAAGCAGGAGAAACAGAGTAGCAGTGATAAGAGTGGTCAAAAAAACTGTTCGAATAATGGTGATGGTAAAGCCAAAATTTTAAAGTCAAGGTCCACGCCGGGGTTCAGTGGCAGTCGTAGTAAATATAAAACAAGAGCTAATGCACGAGAAAAGTCTAATACGGGCAAGCAATCAAGTCACTTGGCGGAGCAACCTGACAACGATGTATCGTCGAGGCAAGTTTTAGTTGCTAGCACTGAAGAATTAGAATTTACGAACATAGTGAAGACGTTATGCAAGGAGCATACTGATCTTGATCTGATGCCAATGACCACAAAAAATCTTTGCTTCGGAATATCTGACATGGGTGAAGAAATTACGTCATGCAAATGGGGTGGTAATTTAGTTGAAAATATAATTGAAGGCAAAGATGAACACGTTCACTACAAAGAATTGTATGTCAAACTCTTTGAGCAAGGCAATTTGACAAAAGGCGAAACAGAGATTGTTCAATCAATATTGAAGTTTTTTGAGTGGAACGAAAGTTACGGCCATATCAAATATCACGCAGTATAAGTTTTACACATCCCGGAGATTTTTGTCGTTAGGATGTCTTTACCAACAAAAATTTATGACGAATTGTCAAGGTAAAAAATATATTTGAATGTCTCTATATGCATACACGTAATCACTTGTGTAAATGTTCACCACGAACGCTGTCGAATTCCCTTTCAATTACCCCCTTTAAGAATCGGTGCAAATAAGAATTTCACTGTTTCCCCATCGGCGATGTTGTAATTGGAAAGCGCATCACCATCATCCAGAATCTGGGATTTATATACAACGTGCAGTTCTTCAATTTTCTTCGTTTTATTGAAACTCATAATTTTTTCTTTCAGGTCGGCGACCGTCATACTTTGAACTTCATCCTCTGGTATTTCTAAAGGTATTTGTAGCTTATTTCCCGGCTGTAGACTTAAAATTAGCTTCATGGTCGCCTAAATCGCGTGGTTGTTTTTTATCGGCGATGTGCAAGTTAACATCCTCGGCACTTTCGCGGAGAGGATTAAGGATGCAGAAGAACAAACAACACAAAAAAATTATTATCAACCATACTTACTAGTGCAGTGCTAGTGCTACCATTACTTTTAATCAATTATAATTATATTTATTATTATTTATTAATTCTCATCCAATAGCTTTTTTAAGAAGTTGGTATATCACGCAGAGATTATAAAAAAGAAGAAGCACAAGCAAAAAACATCATGATGATAAATGCATAATAGATAGTCTAATGAACAAGCACCTACTAGAGGGTGAGTGCTATAATAATAATTATTATTTTTTTATTATCTCCTCTACTATCTAAAAAATTATAATATATAATTATGACTCAGACAATGTACAACAGTAACGACACAAGAAGATGTGTTGGAGTTGTTGTAATTAGTCGCGACTACTTTGTTGTGTACAATCTCAACAATGTCATTTCATCGACCTCTCCATCATAGTAACTCCCCACGTCAACTCGCAATGCCACAGCCATTCAAATCAAGGTTTAGAGCATAGTCTTAGATCACAAGGATCTAGGCATGCGCGTCACACGGTAACAGTAATGCGTGGGAAAAAGCCAAAGAAGACTAAAAAAAAGCGCAAGTCCCGCGCAAAATGTAATTCGAAGACTTTGCACCCTTACTTATGCAACTGCAGGCAAGGAATAGATGGTTTTGAGCCGTCGACAGAGTTTTGGGTCGGGAAATCGACGGGGGATAAGAATTTTTCTGTGTATACTCGAGAAAGTCGTCGAGTCAAAGTTACCAGTAATAGAAAAGACTGCTGTATAGGCAAGTAGTCAAAAGGCGCCATGCCAGGAGAGCAAGCTTGCGCAGCGTGGCTCCTCCGAGTTTCGATGCAATTTTAATTGGAATGAATCACCATCTTGTCGTCGAAGAAGCAGCTGTTTCGCATGGTTTAGATGTGCAAGAAATATTAGATATTCGAAATGGAAACAAAATCAATGACCTTGATGAGTCGCACATTAGTCATAAGCTGCAAAAAATTGCGAGAAAAAAACGTAGAAGAGAAAGACGAGAAGCGGTAGGAAGCGACTGGAGCAGCAGCGATGATAGTGGTGGGTCTTCTAGCGATACCAGCGAGGAGGAAGACAAGGTAAATTTCAAGCGCACGAACTTTAAGACAAGCAATTGGGGCTAAGGAAGCCAAACGTTTAAGACAAGCTTGCCCTGGAAGGATGCGGTCAGAGGAGAGAGTAGTACTGTAGTATAATCAGTACTGTAGTAAGATTATGATATAATAGTAGTAAAACAGAACACACCATTCAATACTGTAATGCTGTTTGCATGCTGTGTCGTTTGTGGTCTGCGGTACTTGCATACTTCAACAAAAAAAATTTGGTCAAAACAACCCCTAAAGTCCAGGCGCTGTCATGGTTAGTGTAGCAAGCACAAATACAGCCTAATATTAATACTTTTTGGCATTTGCATATTGCGTACTATGCAGTGGCGTCATCGTCCTCACCTAACACCAAGATGGAACACTGATAGAACACCCCCAAAAAGAAGCGTTGTTGCCTATTATTATATATCCAGCTAGCTTGCAGACGCACTCGAATCTCTCTTGCACCAGCAATCCTTGATACCATAACTCATCGAAAACAACGCTAGTACATACACATACATACTTACATATATGCAAATGATGGCAGCTGCATACGGAACCACAACGAAAAATGTGCTCGTAGAAGACGAACCGAGGAAGTATGAGTTCAAGACGATCTTAGGCTTCAGTCGGAACAACAAATATGAAGCGATCTTGCTTGTATTTTCCTTCATATATATGATTGTGTTCAACGTACTATCAAACGCGATTTGCGGTGTAGGCGAAAAACCTATTTGCAAGAATAATTCGCAGCAAAGTGATCATAACCCTACATATTTGACACCTGATGGACTTACGTTCAGCATATGGGGAATAATCTACTTGTTTGAATTGTTCTTTACTGTGTACCAAGCTTTGCCACAGTCTCGCGGAGGCGGGTTTGAGCTGGCGGTTCTCGACAATGTAAGGCCGTACGTTACGTTTGCATTTATTCTGAACGGCACGTGGCTTATCTTGTTTTCATTTTCATTGTGGTGGCTAAGTCAAGCCGTCATTTCTGCCTACTTGTATTGCATCGTGAAGGCATACGAACACTTGGAAGTGGATTGGTTTTCCCAAGTTGACGAAAGCGGTAACCCAGTCGGTCTCAAACGCAAATTATGTACTTACGCCCCTTTTGGTTTCCAAATGGCCTGGCTCGTTGTGGCAACAACATTAGGCATTGGTGTGCTTGGTAGAAATAATGGGTGGACCCCTCCGCCTGATTTTGGCGTTATGGTCATTGCAGTCGTCATGGTGATCAACTTGTATCTGCAGCTCACACGTGCAGATGTGTGTTACGCTTTCGTTTCTTGCTGGGCACTTGCCGGCATCGTGCGACAACAAACACACCCACAAAAGCTATGGCCTGTGAAAACAATGCCTTTGTCGACTGAAATTATACATTGGGCGAATTTCGCAATTTGCTTTATCATTGGTGCAAGTATTGTCGGCTTGATTCGTGCATTTATAAACCGAAATACACCGCACAAAATGCGGCGAAGGAGTGCGAACGGCATGCAACAACCATTGGTTTAGACTCCGTTGCCCTTCCAAGCGGCGCAATAAGTGATACGAAATATTATATTGTGTCACCTTGTATTTATTCCTAAAGTGCTTGCAATGTGTTATTGGATATGACCAAATTATATTAATATTTTATTAAGATAACGTGTAAATTTTATTCTAGTCATACACACTCTAAAATATATTTAAATTAAAGTACTTTTTGTGTGTGTACATTATGGTCATCTTACATTTCTAGGCGCCCTATCATATATTACCCGATGGCCCTTTCCACAGTGTATCGATGAACTACTCAAACACCTTGGTATGTTGGTTCGCCTGTTTTGCCTTTTGAACCTAACAACCTGTCGCTTTTCTCGCCTTTAACTTTAATTGAATGAAAACGCAAATACATCAAGGCTGCCGTGGAGGCGAGTGTGCAGCCCAATGCCATCGGCTTATTCCATGATGCTGTTCCCCAGAACAGTGCAGCGATGAAAATATTCGTCTGGCCAAGCAAGTATATAGCAAGCCCCAAGTACCCATGCCATTTAGCAATAGACTTGCCAGTCCTTGATTTTTTGGCATATTTGTTCAAACCTACCATTACTTGAAAAAGTGTGAGTAGAATAAGGGCGTAACCTAACCATACGTGTACTTTTTTAATTGTTGGGGCACCAGCGCCAAACTGGCTTTTGCCTTGATGTGCAATGAAAATCGCAACGTAACCACCTACGACAGACAGAAGAGCCAAAAGTTGCAAAACTCCGTGCTTCTTGCGACTATCGTGCCTCGATACATTCTGAATGTCACCATAGTAGTACATTATCATGCCTTCATTCATGCAAACCGCAAATCCAAAGGTCATCAGTATTGGGTGCCAAGTAAAGGAAGAGGAGATTCCAACATCTCTGGTCATTGCATAATATACGAGGGTAAACATGCTCACTTCAATGGCTGCAAGCAGTATGCGTAAGGGCAGCATCTTGTTGTTGTGTACGGGGCGTAAATTCTTGGGCTAGGTATGTTGAAGCGCGTTAAAAGGAAATGGCGAGAGATAGCTGACCTCTATGGAAGTAACATCTATTGTTCAACAGCGGCATTCCGTGGCGGTACAGCAGGGTGGTTGATGAGGAAATGGTTTTTATTATTATTGTTCGTCGCGTTGTTGTTCTCTTCATCAACGCCATGGAGAGCCATAGGAAAGAAGTATTATACATTGACATAGTCGTCACTCTCCTATCACAACAATTAATTGTATTCTACAGTGCAGTATTGAAATTGTTTTTAATGATACTATTAGCTAGCTACACTATCATTTCTCATCATCCACATTATTAAAATGAATCATTATTAGTCTATGTTATGAAGATTATGGTCATTATGAATTGTCCCTAGTTATAGTGTATCTATGATTTATTAATTCTCGAGAATGTTTTGGAGAAATAATTGGTGAGACTCTGTCTCGCTAAGTACGTCGTGGTGCCTACACTCGATCTAGGAAGAAGAAAAGCTTTTGCTTGGAGGTCATCATCATTCATGCGTTACTCGTCACACTATTTGAAAGACATTACCCTTCTCTTTGACTTGGTAGAGTACATATTATCATAGGAGATTGTACTCTTTTCAATTTTTCACTTCACGCGACGATGATAAAGGCCATCATTTCCCATTGTTCTTCACTTATATTTTATTACGCACATGAAGAATGCGTACAAAATATGTTGTTGTTGTTGTGGTGAATTGTAAAACGAATTGTTGTTGTAGATTGGTGCGTTGATAACAATAGTGATTGACAGTAGTACAGAGTAATAATCACCACTCTATAAAACTTTACTTACTACAATAAAATATAAATTCAAAGAGCGTTGTTGTATTTTGTGCAAGAAGGGACCGACGCATGCACCTGTGAGCTACGAACTGGACATTGCCAGCACAAACCGCAAATTCAACAAAATACTGAGGGAAAATTGTAAAATATCGCGTATTAGTATTAATCTCGCAACACATTATGTCGACACAGCCAACTTTGTCAACAGGTGGCGATGCTAGCTGTAGGTTTTGTTGCGCTGAACTAAGAACCGAGCACTGCAACGTAACCACCTACGACGACTGCTATGAAAAAGTGTGCAAACCAAGATGCAAGCGCATTTCATTGCTCATCGATGATCATAAGCAAACAATGGCAATCGCGAAGGGTCTTGCCTACCACAGGAAGTACCGTGTGTGGTCTCCATCATGTTTTTCTACTGAAGCCCAGGTTACGTTGTCCGGTGCCAGCAGCTGTACGCAGCACACCGATGCAAGACTTAAAGTGAAACCACTCTTGAAACCTATCAATGATTACAGTAAATTAGGTGCATTTAAGAAGTCGTTTAGTGGAGGAAGGAAAAAGAGACCAAGGCGCGTGGCAGCACAACGTACATTTATATCCAAATCTTCACCGCTATCAAACATAGTCTATCCTATAAGAAAATATGACCCATTGCACAGTAACAGTGACGCCAAAGCCCGCCTCAACTCAAGAAAAATAGGGAGAAATAAGTTTCAGGATGCAATTGGTGCGGATCGAATATATCGTTTAAAGTCGCAGGAAAGAATCATTATTCACGAAGGCATCCCTAAGGGTTTAAATGCACCATTGCCTCACGAACATAGTCCATTTAAGTCTTCAAGTACATTGCCTCAGCCCTTGAAAAAAAATGTATGCGTTGCTTTGCAGGAAACCGCGTTTACTTCGTGTTTCGTGGACATGCCGCAACAACACCCCTCTTCTCCAGATACCACAGACAAAGCTTTCAATTGGAATGATCAGAGGGTACTTTTGGCACCATCGCTATCTGACGCAGGGTCAAAAGTAGAAAGCCCTGAGTCTGGGCATCCAACCATGTTATCAAAAAGCGACCAATTTATTTGCTCGAAGGAAAACGCAAAAGCCTCCGCATTGCGCAAATCATTCTTTAAAAGCATTAAGTTTAGACAACTCGGGGGCGAACATCGACAATACTTGGATCCCCAAGTGTACAGTAAGAAAACAGACTCTCCATCCCATATCGTCGCATATACACCCCCATTACGAGACCTAAACGGCATCGACCGCGAAGTAGAAACTGCAAATCAAGGGCACGTAGTTAGTCAACTAAGATTGCTGCAGTTAGCTCTTCAAAAACCAGATGATGCTGAATCAACAAATATTACTCCAACGACGACGTAATACTACACACTGTGTATTTTATATAATTTATCAGTGTACTACTGTATATATATATATTGTTTTTTTTTTTTATTGTTTATTATTTTAAATACGGTGTAATTTTTAGCAGGTTTCCTTTAAGCGTCTGGAACTGCTTGTGACGTTTAATTTGTCCGTGACGACAATTTCAGAACTTTGATTTATATTATTGTATAATTACTCTGTCCGAAGGATCAGGCATAGGCGATGAATAATAACCCGATCCGTCTCCTCTGCCATTGAATATTTTGCTCACCTCATTCTCTTTGTAATAATCCTCCAAACCATCGCCTTTAGTATAATCAATGTAATTTATTCGCTCTTCAAATGGTTTTACAACTTCTGTGTAAGACACTGTGTACGTGGAATATTTTGATTTATTAGTAAGGTGCACTTCCGAACAATTACTTGAGGAACAAATACACCCTAAATTTTATTTACGTAGCGAACCCGCATAATGTTTATTAAATGTGAATGCGCACATTCTTGTGCATGCAATGGCCAACACGTTTATGTCGTCTTCCTTTGTATTATTACGAGATTCAAAGTACTTCCTATCGAACTCGTTTAACCTTAAATCTTTCTCCAATGAATATAACGTGTCATTCTGTATGAATTTATGATCAAGGCTGCATATTCCATCATATTTTAGCGATGCCTCAGCTGAATAGACCTGAACGGGTATGTTTGTTAACAGTTTGGAAAGCTACCAAATAAGCATAGAAAACGCGACTACTAGCATAATAACATTATTGCATCTCCAATTACGCCCAGTAGGATCCTTCTTGTCTTCAAACCATAGATGCCAGCGCACGTTCAGAAGAAAATAGAAGTATCAAATATTGATTGGAAACATGCTAGTTGGTACGAGACGGACGGGCGACCTGAAGATCAGCCAATTTTGTGTCAACAAAGATCGAACTCAATTATGTATCTTCCAGAAAGGTTTCATCACGCAACAGAAAATCAGGGGGAAGCAATTGCGGTTGGTTGGCAAGGTGCTTACGCCGAAACCTGCAAAAGTGGCATCGAGACTATCTTTCCAAAAAATAAAAAAAATAGAATAGCGTGTAAATAATAAATAGTCTTCTCTTTCTTCTTCATCAGTCTACTAATAATTGTAGTTGCAGCAGCACCGAACCTAATACACTACTAAGAAGCCAAGCCATCTCCCACCACCACCACACCAACACTGAGACACCTTTTTTTTTTCGATCTTTTTTTTTTTCGATCAACTTCTCCATAGGAAGGAATCAAGCATCATACCACTCTAACTCTATATACACCACCACTACTACAGTATCTATCACCCCTCCCTTGATCTAGACGCATTGGTACACTGGTAAACATCACCCATACATCGCGTGATACTGTTGAAATTGGTAACAGCGAAAGAATAACAGAGGGGAGGCAATAATGTTGCCTAAAATTTCTCGTACTTTAATGAAGTTGATGGATTTCAATGGCGCGGGGCATAAGGATGCTGCCCCAAGTGTCGTAGAAAAGTTTGCTGCGGATAAAGCTAGGCTTTTGTCCTCTCGAGACGTTCGGGCAGCAAGGATAAAACGAGAGCAGGCAGACCAAAACTCGTCTAGTACAGCTAGCAATGAGGGGGATAACAGCCTAAAAGTGCTGCAATCGACGCCCAGAACAGTTGATAAATCGATAAAAGAAGGTTCCGACGTGTCTCCTTCTTCCTCATCCAGGAAAAATGCCAGAAGATCTTTACGCTTATCTAAAATAAAAGAAGAAAAGGACACAATTATATTGAAACGATTGAGTCTTAAAGGATCAACAGCAACAGGCAGAAAAATGGCTGTTGCTGATAAATATCCATATTTAATATTTGACCGACAAAATAAAACATACGTAGAGTGTTGTATCGAGTACAGAGATTCACGTTTCTCAAATCATTATTATTGCTATGGACCGAGTGAAAAGTACGGTGGAGAATGGGAAGACGTGTGTGAAGCTTCTCTATTCCTATTAAAAGACGGAAGCACGTTTGATCCAGCATTGTTTTTTACCACAAAGAAACGTTCAAAAATGGAAGAAAAAAGACGTGCTTCTTCGTATGGGCACGGTGTCAAAAGGAAAAGATCGACTGGACGTCCACTAAGAAGTTGCAAGAGGAAAAAGAAATATATAGCACGACCATCAAAAATCAAGGAGAAAATTATTGTACAATATACAAAGTATTTATACCGACGTATGTTCATATGGTGTGTTCAACATCCAAAATCGGCTTTAGAAAACATTGTGTATGCTGATGGAACAACGCATAAATCATTGGAAGATGTTGTAAAGAAATTTTCTGCTCAAAAGATACCAGTAAATTACTTACTTTCTGGGGCAAAGTCGGGCAATGTATACCGTCATTTAGATAGCGGGACTAAAAATTTAGGCACGGCTATACGGACGAAATTAAAACTCGATTTAGTAGCAAACAATGGAGACTCCAACTCAATTGTATTGTCCGACGCTCAACTTGGAGAAGCAATATGCATTTGTGTCTTTGAAATGGCGGGCTTCAAGCAACACACTATTAAAAGAGGTTTTGAGAAATTAGTAATTAAAAAGAAATTAAAAGGGTTTAGTGATTCCGTAGAGGCATTATGTAGAATGCGAGATAGAATACTTTCTGAATGGGCAAATATACCACCGCGAGTGTGGTTGCCATCTACGCTTGACGAAATGAAAATATTTAAGATATTTTTAAAATACATGCGAGATCAGAGTAACAGTGGTTTACTAGAAGAAAATCAAAAATTGTTTCGTCCAGATTTTCAAACACAAGGATATCGATGGATAGAGTATTTGGATATTTTTATGGAAAAAGAAACTGTTGCAACAGTTGTTAAAAATATTCGGAATGCCAAGACATGGCTTGAAGCGGTAGATGTTCTTAGTAACACCTTTCATGGTGTAGGTCCTTACACCGCAGCGCAATCCTTGTGTAATTTATTTTTTGGTGTTTTCAACAGCAAAAAAGGTTTATTTACCAACCACGACAGGGTTGTTCAATCAATGAAACACAATCAACGAAATGGACCAGGCCCAGATCTGGCAATAAAAGCAATATATGGGCAGGGGACTTCGTTCCACCGTGAATGCCATAGAATATGTCAAGATGTTGAAAAACAATTCAAAAAACTCAATTTAAACTTTCCATATCTTAAAAATATGGATGGAACACCACGGCTTTTATGTCCTGTTGACCATGAACATTCATTGTGCTATTTTTCTAAGTATTTAAATTCAATGAAAACATTAGGCGTGAATGGGGCCAAAATAGTCTACGATCGTTTTCAAACTGACGACTTTAAAAAATACGTAAAATTGATAGGTTTAAAATTTTGGGAAGGGAAACATCCAAGCACGATTCACAAGTTTCTTGACAAGCTATTAAGAGATGGGAAAATAGATGCTGCTTTAAAGGAGAAGGAGGTCTCAAAACAGAGCCATAAGAGATGATTTTAAGGTACGAGAGAGGTATATTTTTAATGTCGTCTTATAAATTTAACTTTGCTTTTTTCCATGTCCTCTTCCATGTTTCATTAGTTTGAACATGGTTTTTTCTAACGTATTTAGCAACACAATTCACGAAATCCTTACATTGAAAACTGTCAATCATGCGAATAACGAAACCTTCAGGTTTTGTAGCAGTTGCTAATCCACTTTTTAATTCTGCGTTTATATCCATTAGCTTTTTTACATCACTCATTGACAATCCTTTTCCCATATATAATATTGGTGGCAGCAACAAGTTATATTTTATTGCAAAATCTTGAACTTCTTTCCAGCTTAACCACCTATCACCTTCTTGGATCGCGAATAAATAGAAAAAAGATTTTAAATTATCATACTCGATAGAGTGAATTCCAAATACATTTTCCCCAAATAATTTTATGTTTTTTGGTAGATTTTCATAGTGTAAAACTTCACATATTTCTTTTATTGGGGAAAAACTAGGATGCTTCGCTTCAGTGGAATGAGTTCTAGCGTACACTTTTTTTGCGAAAGGATGTATACAACAGTTAGCCCCATCTATTTTTTCTAATATCACAATATTGTTGTTTTCAAATTTTTTTAACGCGTTTATATTTTGGATTTTAATATCGTCTGAAAAAATCGTTGGACTGAAAGGTAGGTGTGGAGTTCGTGGGTACGACATCGATTTTATGCAAAAATGTTTTTTTAATATGCTGATTGGTCACTGAATATAAAATTCTTTTTCTCTCTGTGGTTATTAATTGCAGATACCGGTGTAAACAAACATGAAATTGCCAGTTGCACCGGTGGCGTGTATGTATATGTATAAAAATACTCCGTAATAATATACCCCGTCATCAATTTTAATTAATTATTATTAATTTAAATTATATATAATAAATAAATAATATTACCCGTAATATAAATTATAAATAATTTTAATTTAAATTATAATAATATATAAAAATGCACACCACCACCACCACCGTAACCTAATTAATAATAATAATAATCATATTATAGCATAGTAGTAGTAGTGGTACCTGGTAGTAGAATGACCACCACCTGTTACTGTGTTTTCCACAGTCATCAAAGCTGCTATTAGAAGAAGCTTAATAATACGTACTATTTTAATTTACTTATTATTATTATAATTACTATTTATATTTATATTATTTATAATTTAAATTATTATTTTATTTTATTTATTTTGTTGACGACGATGGCAGGCATGCACATCAATACCTTTGTCAGGATTTAGATACTGTGTGTAAGCAACAAGGAAACACAACAATACAAAATACTCTTGCGAACAATCAGTTTATATTTATTTGAATGTACTAAAACAAAATGACTTCCCTAACTTCCAGATTCAAATGTAACAAGAACAGCATTGTAAACCATCGAGGGACTATTTCACTCGTTGGTAACGAGGTCAACCAGAAAGGATTTTCTAGATATGTTGACTTTATTTTGCAGCTAAATAATAGAGCAAAAGGCAAAGCATTATCGGTGGATGTGGATGAAATAAATAATAATAGAAGAAAGCGTGACGGGGATCATTATCATATTACATTAATTAGTAAAAAGGAAGTGGCCACGGCACAAAAGATTTTAGATATGGATGGTATTAAAAAATCCTTACAAAATTTTGTTTCAGAATATCTGAGCGAATACACGAACCTTGGGAAAGATTGGTTTTCCTTTGGCGTTGGCCAAGTATCTAATGGCAAATCGCAAACTTTCTTCGACATCTGTCTGTACCCGAGAGCAGTCGCATTGAGAAGACGTTTAGGTTTATCAGCAGAATACGGATTTCATATTACTATAGGTTTTACAAATGCAGATGTACATAGCAAGAATAAATCGTTTCAACACCTGATAAATGCATCACTCCTAAAAGATACTAGTAAATATCATACAATTTCTGAACTATTAGATGCTGCAAAATATTTGTTGCAATATGAAATAAATGATGTCTATTACAGCGATGGTCTAAACGTTGATGGAATTAATAGTCTTTTAAAGGCTGCAGATATATTATACAATAATCAAATTTATGTTAATAGTTCTGTTGCTATGGAAGATTATATGAAAATCTCATTAATTAAAATACGGTTGCAAAATAAGATTGGTGATTATCATAATTTGATATGTATAGCTGACGAAATCTCCTCAATGACAAAATTAAAGGACGTAGATATTTTAAAACAGCCAAATACTTACAAACTTATGACCATAATTTCTTCATTCAAAGGCGTAGCACATGTACGCCTTGAACATTTCAAAGATGCATTACCAATTTTAGAATCGTCATATAAAATGGAAAGTATTTTAATGAACTATTTTGAGGAGGAGAAGCGTGATGAAATAAATTTTGTTGCAAAAAAACAATGTAAAAAGAGATTAGACAGAATACGTTTTTTGATGAAAAAATGTAAAGAAAACATTGGGGACTGTATGTTTACTCCTACGATATTCAAATATCCAAGAACGCGACATGTAGGTGATGCTGCGGAAGATGTTTCTAATTGGGGGAAAACAAGAAGTAATGATAAAGAGCACCGCCAATCAGCCGTAACTCGCGATGATTTGTTGCTAGGAAAAGAGGAAATAGAAGCATTATGCGACGGTAAAACTATGATTCAATTGCAAGAAAAAATTGATGGAGCCAATCTAGGAATTTCAATTGGCTGCGATGGACAAGTTTATTGCCAAAATCGTAGTAAATATATTTCATCCAAAGATTCCCCACAATACGGGCCATTAGATCAATGGATACGTGCTCACAGAACCATTTTACACATCTTACTTGAACCTGAACGTCATATTTTATTTGGTGAATGGGTTGTTGCAAGGCATTCTATACCATATTCTAAGTTACCTGGATATTTTATAGCATTTGATATTTATGATGCATTGATGGAAAAATTTCTTTCAGTAAAAGAATTTCACTGTCGTTTAAGAATGGTATCGACAAAGTTAAGTTTACCACATGCACCCATGCCAGTGGTTCCTACAATTACAACACGCACATTTAATCAACCAGACGAATTGTTACCATATTTAGAGACAAAATCTAAATTTAGAGACGACAATAGCACTGTTGAAGGGGTGTACCTACGCGTTGATAAAGGAAAATGGCTAGATAAGCGGTGCAAATTAGTACGACCGGATTTTATACACGGTATTGCTGAAGGCCATTGGATGAAAAGAAAAATGGAGAAAAATAAAATTGATTTTAATTTTTCAATGCAATATTTAGCAAATTGTTTAGAAGTGGTAGAACATAACGACAACAATAATGGTGGTAAAAAGAGCAACAACAAAAGTGAGAAAATGTTTATGAACAAAACAAATGATAATGATGATTTAAATAAACAACTTTTTAATACCCGTCGACGAGTAACATTAAAAATAGCTGAAAAAGATACTATTACTATGATGAGGAATTTTTCATATGTAATACGAAATGAATTAGCTGGGTCATCTACTCCAAATTGTTATAAGCATATCGAGGGTTTGAAATTCCTTGGGATAACATTGGTGATTACCTTGACGGAAGAAGAGCCATTATTAAAAGATTGGTTTGAAAATAATGAAGGAGGCATTCGAAATGTTTTCTTTCCAGTGCCCAATTACAATCCACCGTCATTGCAACAAATGATTGAAATTGATAGTGTTGTAAGAAAAGAAATTTTAAGGGGCGGCCAAGTCTTAATTCATTGCGGTGGTGGGAAAGGAAGGGCAGGATCTGTAATTAGCGCATTGCTATTAAAATATGGCTTGAATGGAATAAAAAATCAAATTCTATCTGGTAAGAGAAATGGTGCTTTTTTTACATCTGAACAAGTTATGAAACTAGTCAGAGATATGCGGCCAGGTTCAATAGAAACAATAAGACAAGAAAAGTTTATACGCGATTATACGAAGTATATTTGGAAAGAATTTTATACTAGTACTACTAATGATGCTAATACACATAATGAGAACGAAGAGGAGGAGGATAATGATATTGACAACAATAACAATAATGTTGCACCACTAAATTTAAAGCGGCAAATGAGTGAAAAAAGTTCAAATTCAGAGGAAAGTTTTCAATCAGCATCAGATTTGCTAGATACATTAGCCATAAATCCTGCCTCTATCAAACGTATCGAGAAAAGAAAGAAAAAGCAAGAGGCAAATGAGAAGAAAGCAAAGAAACACGCACAATCTAACGTACCAAAATTCTTAATGCTTTGTGGATTCCCAGGCAGTGGCAAAAGTACGTTTGCAAAGGAAATGGTTTTAAATGGTAATGGTAAATTTGTTCGCTGCAATCAAGATGACTTGGGTAAAAAGGCATGTATGGCACTACTTAGTAAACATGCAAATGGAAATAAGCGTAACAATGGAAAACACGTTATAGTCGATAGATGCAATGTAGCAATTAATGAAAGAAAAAATTTAATGGCCATCATGTTTAATCCAAAGCCAAAAGATATTGCATGCGTTTATTTTGATGTCTCAGCAGAAGAATGTTGTAAAAGGATCGCAAGGCGTCAAGATCATCCAACAATTAAACCGGGTACACCAGAAAGTAAAATGAAAATTGTCGGTAGCTTTAGAAAAAGATTGCAAATACCAACAAAGGCAGAAGGATTCGGACATGTTTATCATGTTAAATCTTTTGCAGATGCAGACAAATTGTTATTTAAATTTGGATGTAAATAAGAACGTAAAAATGTTTTGTTTCTTCTCGTAAATATTTTAATGATATTCATGTGATCCCCGGTACACTCAGCACTCACAATGGTGGCCACAGGACCACCCACAGTCTTGACCCACCAAAAACGGGAGTCTATACCGAAGCCTCTGTTGTAATGGTTTTATCATGGGCTGTAGTCGTATCCATTTTACTAGCAGCCTTTACCATGCCAAGATTCTTATGTGACAATTCGTTTACATTAATCGGAACGGGAACAATCATGTGCGCAAGAATATCGTATGCCTTGAAAAACGTTGCTACTGAAATGCAAATTAAGCCGCTTCCAGCAGCAAAGTAATTGTCATCTCCATCAAGATCCTTATGGCACACAGTATTAAAGAGTTGAAGGGCGATGAGATTGCTATTTAAGCGCGATTTATGCAAAGATGCCAATGCAGCATGTTAGTAGACGGCAATAAAATTGCTTCTTTAGGTGTTCTTGAATACATACGTTATCATGCCAAATAGCCCTGTTACAATTCCAAACGCTTTTTGGCAGTATAGATCATTTTCAGCAAATGCTCGCAAGAGGTCCGTTGTCAGCTGAGGCACTGTAGTAATGACTCCCATGATTGCCATCGTACTAGAGCCAGTTGCTTGCGTTTTACACGCTTCACATGCACGCATTTGAATAGTTGATGTGCATTGTGCTTCATCCCAATTGATGAACTTTACTTCTTCACCGTCAAACCCCCGCAGAGCAGACGTGGTGTCGACTACAATACCGTTCAACCCAATATAAAGACTTACCAGGGCATCTGCTTTGAATGCATCGCCCATTTTTGCTTGAACAATACGGTAAGTGGTGGAATTATTGCTCCCAAGGAAAACTTTTAAGGGTACTCGACCAACACTCCACGGAGCTGCACGCACCATTTCTTTTTCCATAGAGGTGGCGAAGGAAGCCCAAACGCCTAGGAAAATTGAAATAAAAGATAGTAGTGCAGCTATATACATGATGCGTTTTCTCAATCTATCTTTTCCCATTGAACTTAGCCCACACCTTCCAATAGCGGGACAGCAGTACCCATTTTCGCATAGCGCCCAAAAACATGGTATCTTTGTTAAGCATGGGGGAGGATCTTTGCAACGCTTCAAGACAAAGTTGTCAAAATAGTCCACCTTTTCAATTTTGCTATTGGTAATTTCAGGCGCACTTGGAAGTTTGGGTTGAACTTCCAATTCGTCACTCTTGCTTCTCCCAGTACTTTTCCCATTAGAGCCGTCGTGCTTGCTTCGCATAGCGATCGCTCGTGTTTGGTGCGTGTTAATTACTTGCTGCGATGCAAGGCTTGGTAATTACCAAAGCACAATGGGTAAACGCAAAAAGTGGTGCACGTGATCGTCATTATGTTGGTTAATTTATATTATTATTATTTTTTATGATGGATTAGGATGTGTAGTAATAAATAATAATAATATGATGTGTAATTAATATAATAATAATTAATAATTAATAACACAACCTCATAGGACTAATAATAATAAAAAACATCTCATTCATTACGAAAGAGTTGGTAGCAGCTAGTAGTAAAGTAAAGTAATTTATTATTATTTTAAAAATGCTACTCTATAATAAATGCATTAGCATACCTACGTAAATTTAATATTTAATAATAATAAAAAAGGAACTACTGTTTGTTATATTTTTATTTGATAATTTTATTTTTTTCAGGAAACGAAAGTTGCCGCGTTAACTTTGGCATCTTTCTCCCCGAGTTCCCCAACTTACTTCCTTAACTTATTCGTCTTCAGATGCATAGATGTGCTTTTCAATTTGATGTTTCTATTCGCAGATGAGGCAACTTTGTGGGCGTTCTTCAAAGCAACGCCTTTTTCTTTGAATACAGCTTCTGCAGCTACACGGTCGCCATGGCACGATAGACTCAAGCGTGGTCTCATATTTGCGTCGCTGTGTAAATGGGAAGCAAATGACACCAAGTCTCGGCTTTGCCCTTTAATTGTTACACCAAAATTTGCCTTCTTTGGGTCGGTAACCCAATCGCGGATCCAGTCTGTCAAGTCTATACTGGCCCAATTGTTTTCTTTATCTGCTTTGACACTTAGACAGTCATCATCTGTTCGTGGGCGAGTATCAAAAGTTACAGTCGCGGCAGAATAGCTTGCCAAATTTCTGCAAACTTTCAGTGGTCTAACTGTTGCATCAGTAACCATTAGCCTCAGGACAGCCTGTTTAATCATTTCCCCAACAACAGTTTTTTCCATAATTTTTCTCACTTTGATACGGAGAAGGATACTGTTTTCTTCATACCCTTTGCGGCTTGCGCTAATTGCAACCTTTGGCGCAAAATGTGATCGTGAGTCTTCGCCATTTGCAATATTAACCATGGACATAGTTTTTGANTCCAAATTAATGACGTAAGGCGATTGGCGATTTTGCATACTCTTACATGACCANCGACTTGCAGCTAAGTGNTTTTTNCTGTAACTGTGCCANGCNTNGTTTGTGTCAACGCGNCAATACGCGGTTGTTCCTTTCATTTTATATGCATCAGCGGAGAAAATCCAAAACGCANTTTTTGCGATGCCTGGCCTTTCACCCCACGGCAAAATTCCGTTCTGNCCTTCTTCNAACGCTGGTGGCCACAGTGNTGCATCNAAGTTCGGCTTCGNGAAATCGCGAATCTCTTGCTTGGANAANCCTGTCTTGCATCGCCAACTGGAGCTTGTGACAATTGATTCTCCAAAANTCCCAATAACTCCCATGCGACCTTCGTCNGCCCCTTCAATTTTGACGCCAAAAATTTTGGTCTTCGGGTTCACACGGTAGCGGTATGTATCTTTTGCGGGTTCGTACCATAATCCTTTTCCAATTTCTTTTCCGTCCCCATACAAGGTGAAAGCGCGATCAGCGATAATGCGTACTGGCCAGCCTCCAGTTACAACCTTAATGTCATCAATGGCGAACACGTCACAACAGTAGCAATTATGCTTTTTCTGATACCACCGTAATCTCGTAGTTTTTGTCATTGCGTCTTTAGGGATTTTGGCTGTAAATTCTCTCCATTCGACAATAAAATCAGAGTATATCTTCGCTGGGAATGCTCGCATCTGTTTCCAGTTACTCTCGTACTGGCACCTGCTTGTACAGTATTGCAAAACTGGGTCGGTTGGTCCCGGCACAAAAAGTTTCCTCTCTGCCGCTAGCTCCTGTGCTTCATCCTTTTCATCTGCTTCTGCTTCTTCAAACGCTTCCTCAATTTCTTCTTCCGATTCTTGTACTGCATTTTTCTTGACATTATCATCATTAACCATCATCATGTCTTGGACGCAATTGTTCAAGGCTTCCTCAGTCATCGGCGCGCCTCCACTGGCTTTATTCTTTGCTTTGCATTTAACTTCAGCCTTCTTTCTTGGAAGCATAGGTTTTTCACCAGCGTCTTTGTTCATTATTTTGTCCTCTGCAAATTCTTCAGCAAGAAGTTCGGTGGACATAGCCATTTTTTGAGCGACGGAGACCATTTGGTTAGCCCTCATAGATTTAAACTTGTAAGGGCTGTACCTGTAGCCGATGTCATACGTATCACCGCATTTGAAAAAAGAATCTTCAGCCTTCACTGCAACTTTGTCCCTATACGAGGTACTCCACTGGCTAGAATGACGGCGGCCATTACTGTTGAACATCACACTGTAGTCACGGCCTCTGTTACCACCAAAGTTTCCACAAATTCCAACAGTGCGGCCATCGTATGGGGCGCGTATCCACAAGTAAGCGTTCAAGTATCCTCCCCAATTTCCACAGCCGTACCAGCTTCGGCAGCTATTTCCCGAACCTCTGCAGCCTCCGGCACCATGCTTATGGTGCGCCCACCCATATCGCCACCATCCAGGGGTGTGCATTCTTGTTCCGTCTGGCGCCCAAATGTCCCATCGATAACGACCACCATGTATTGCACCACCATAGTATACACGAGTATTTTTTGTATAGTAACCTCGGTGATGTTTGTTGTAAATGTTACCCCCAACGCACTTCCCATTTTCGGTGACAGAAACTTTGTAGTTGCCGTATCGACAGTTTGGCGCTTCAAACGAAATTATATCGCATTTTCCACGGTCAGCCTCCGATAGTTTTTTTTCACACACGCGCACTGCAACAGCAGCCGTAGCCGCAATTCTAGGGTGAGCCATTCTAAACAACGCATGAACCTCCGTTTTGCTATCAGGGTGTTCGAAATATTTGAATTCTCCAGCATCATAAACGTTGTAGTAAACACCATCAGCAGTGTTTGGATGAGGATCACCAACACTACGGCAGTAGCCAGTTGTGTAGCGCACTTCACACCTTGTACCAACCCAGCCATGATTGCATTGGCATGTGCATGTCGGGTCAAATGGACGCCCGTGTTCTTTCGTACAGTACCAGTCGGAATTACAGCTGGACGTATACTTACCACGGCCATGGCCACTGCAGCCTTTTCCCTTTGGTCCACGGTGATAACATGTTGAGCGTCTGTTCCTTTCTTCGTTTTTCCTAGCCATCTTTTCCATGTGCTCTCTTCTTAATTTTTCGTAATCCCATTTGCACTGCACGCCACCATCGTCAGGGCCATCCTTTAACCAAAAGGAAACTACACCTCCTTCCTCCAAGTTCAAAGGCTTGGACACAAGCGCTCTGTGACCACTCGAGTCCATGGACACACCTTTACCGGAGATGTTGTGGCTATTGCCAATGAAGACGACGCCGTTTCTGTTTCTAGACTTAGCGCTCCACTTGTGTGAGCCCAAGTAGTCGATTGGATACTTAAGACCAAAGTTCGCTCCCCAGTAAGACGTTTTCCGCGAGCTTCTGCAACTCACACGAAGAAAGCAGTTCTCTTTCCCCGTTGTACCTTGGAATTCACATCCTGAGCGCGTAGCATTGTATCGGCGGTGTTTCTCTGGGAGATCAAAATCTTCATTTCCTTTGGATTTGCACCACTCTTGGCATGCATGAACATTCCTTTGCTTCGATGCCGTGTCGTTTTTGTGACTACCAGCACAGTCCATGTTTTGCTTCAGTTTGAGTGACAAGTCGGGCGTAGTTTGCTGGTATCTCCAGTTCATCAGCTTTATTCCAACACTGTCCATCTGCGACACGGACCTTTCCTCGTTTTTTGGGAAGCCTTCCCATAGTTTCAAGTTCAGATCTGTTGCGTTTCGCGATTGTAGGAAATCATCCTCAAGTCTTACGGTAAGGTTTGCCATATCTCTATTCGGCCCAAACTCACTCTCGCCACTGGCTGCCTCTGCAGCTTTCTTCAGGAGTTTTTCCTTCGCACAAGTAGAAAACTCTTTCGAAACTTCATCTGCAGATGGGGTCAAACCGGCATCTTTTGCAGCCCTCATGCACTTCTGAACATTTAAGAGCGTATTTTCACATTTTACTTTCTCTACACAATCTGAAACTATACGGCCCGCTTTGTCTTCATCGTCAGCGGTTTTTTCCTTCTCTTCCTTCGTGTTGTCATTATGCTTGGCAAACGTTTGCTGTGCAACGAAGCACCACGTGAGCACCAGCACCAGTAGAAAGGTCGATCTCATGGTTATCTAGAAACGTATCCTTAATGAGCGAAATCGCAGCAATTTAATGAACGTCTCTTGAACGACTGTGCACGGACGAAGAGATTGACGTGTTTACTGTGCCTGACGAGCGAGCTCCCAAAAGGGTATTTATGACTTGATGCCTCCACTGATCCTGCATTTTCTAGTAGTATAGTAGATTAAGAATGCCAGAGTTTGGCATAGGAATATAAGGCAGAAAAGGCAAAACACTGTTGAATAGCACCTCCCCTCTTTTTTTGGCCTAAAATCTTGTCCTTCATTTCACGACTCCTCGTGCTGTCCTCCCCCCCCCCGTATTTTGCTGCCGTGGTGCTGTGTCCATGCTAGTCCCTCCCTCTTTTTGTAGCGTGGCTGCGGTATGAAACCGTATAGGAGAATAATACCATTGAGAATACCGGTCCAGTGTATGTGTGCCACCACTTCAGCGCTTGAAGAAGGAGAGTGAGTATAGTATGAAGCTTTACGTATGTACTCAGGGTACCTGAGCATATAACTACGCCTACTCGATAATCGAATGGCAGACCTTTTGAGCAATGAAAATAAATGACGTAATGCTATTCACCTGTTAAGTTAGGGTTAGGGTTAGGGTGGATTACTCCAAAATTCTGCCATTGCTATCCTGAGTATACAC
>LT658515.1:0-18106 GCA_900128575.1 Stramenopiles sp. TOSAG41-1
ACTTACGATGTAACGCTTGATCACTTCATATACTTCGCCTCTCCAATATACGACGACGATTGCTATGGGATAGCAGAGATCGAGTTAATTCACGAACACAACAAGTCAGGAGTCAAGTACAGCTATGCCCTGGGATGGACGACGCTAAAGATATTTAAGGACAGAAACGTTATCGATATCGACGAGGAGGATGACGGTGATGATGATTTCTACAACACCGTCTCGCTCTTCGATGGGAGCCCGAGAGCTTTATACAGTATGAGTGCAAGCGATGTTAGCAGCAAAGTTTCGGGAGGCTCAAAGTGGCAAAAGCGGCCAGGAAAGATTGTGTATGCTTTTAACAAAATGCAAGCATTGGAGAGTGTTGCACATCTTTTCAAGCCACACGATTTAATTGGTTCGAATAACCCTGTCGGTGGATTGGAAATGATTGAAAACAAGACCTCAGAAGGATCATTCCTGTACAATAGAAGGGATCCTACAAAACCAGCAATCCCTAAACTAGCGACACCGATGGAAGTTGAATTGAGAAGTGTAGTCGTCAAGATTCCAAAAATCACAGACGTCGCAATTTCAAAGGCCTTAAACAAAGTTCGTAGTGGTGGCAGCAGCATCGAGCGCACTCTCAGGGTTGCTTTGCACAATGGCCATTGCACAATTCCATTACAAACGGGTAGACGTGCTGGTGGAAGAAACAAAAATAAGTGGGATGGCGGATGGCTTGTGCTAGAGTTGTCAAATAAGACATCACGTTCGAAAGAAATATATAGAGCAGAAGATATAATTGTACCACATTATTGCAAAGATCCTAATATTGCGATCGTTTTCCAAATAGTTTACAATGTAAACGGTGGCCATGATGCGGTTGTAGCGGAGTCGATATTTGTTCCGTTTGATGGCAAATCCTATCTTAGGGGAATAACAACGACTTATGGGAAGAAGCAAAAGGCAGAGATGTTGATGATCCCGTTAGTCCGTGGATCTGTCGTCAGCCCAAATGGTTTTACAGGAGGCATTACCACATCCGCATCCTCGCCCGAAATTTATGATTTCGACGTTGAGCAAATTACTCCAACTGTTTCATGCGAAATTGAAGTGGACGAACCGGATCATATTCAAGCAAAAACCAGAAAACGGCAGAAGGAAAACGATAAATTGCTAGAAGATTACAAGAAGTCGATACTCGAGGACAAAAATGATAGGGCCTTGCGGAAGAAAATGGACGAGGAAGAAGCAACTAAGAAAAAAAAAGTGAAGCGAAAGCCGCAGCGCGAGGAAGACCAGGAACTCGATTTATCAAGCAGCGACGAAGAAAGTGAAAGAGAAACGTTTACAAAGAAAAAGCGCAAAGATAAAGAAAACGATCGATACCAAGACATCGAGGACAAAAATTTACAATCTAAGTCCGCTGTCCTTGGTGGAGATAGTGTCATTCATGGACTACCGCGGGGATCTAATGATGTGTTGATGCGCTCCTTACTTGCTCAAACATTAAAACAACCGTTAAAGAAGCCAGGCATGGGTGGTGTAGCAACGGTCAACGCAAGTAATGGCTCTTACAACCCAGGTGTGACTGCTGTTATTGGTGGTACTACTCCCTTGGCTACAGAACTTACTCGTGCGTCTAAAACTTACCTTGCTAGGCATGGGTACACAGATGTACTGGGCGACTCAATTTCTGGGAGTCGTGTTAAACGGGTACCCCTACCGTCTAGACGAGTAGTTGATTTGGACACCGAATTTTCGGATCCCTTGCAAGCTAATGAAATTACATTTCAGTTTGCTGCATTTCGTACGATCCAAGGTCTAAATATCCCGCAGCCCCGAGCAGTTCACTTTACATACCAATTCTTCAATAACCACCCAACCCGAACAGAACACATGCTTTTGTCCCACAAAAATCGTGGCCCACTGTTAAGCGAACGGAAGCCTGGCGCAATGTCAGAGCCAATGATCCTTATTAGAGATGATGCCGATGGTCGCAATGTGCCAAGTCTAGCGTACAAATATACGGTTGATACGAGCATCGTTCCCGGAGAAACACGTTTATTCCCAGAGTATTTAAAGGAGCGCACTCTTTACATTGAAGTTTGGGACAGCGATTCATTGCTTCCAATTGGCACGATTGCCGTAGAACTTGCTGGATTACTGCGACAAGGAGAAAAAATTGTAAAGTCTGCCTTAGAGTACGATGTGATATCATCTGCCACTAATGATAATCTTGCAGATGGTGTGCCAACAGTTCAAGCTCGTGCCCTCCCAGCTGGACGTGTAACTGGCAGAGTCCAACTCCTTATGTCGAATTATGGGTTGCAAGGCAAAGGTCCATATTCAGAGCTGAAAGCGAGTGCTGCAGCCGCCACCGGGTTGGTGGAGCGTGGACAGGAAATATTGGGAAGTCAAAATGGCGATCGTGATTGGCGCGTAGGCACTAGGACTGGATTTGATACCCTCAACAACAGCGTAAGTGGGAACCTTGTTTCTGCTAGGCATCGATCTCGTGCAGTTCCGTTACAGGCAACGAACCCTGAACTGAAATCGCGGCTATCTTCAGTTGAAAAAGATTTTTCACACACTATGCACCATGCAAGAAAAGGAGGAAAAACGACTTCAGTCGCAGCCAAGAAAACCCAAGGGGGTTGGAAGACAGCAAGCCTTGATAGCGGTGTTCGGGCATTGAGCGACCCATTTTCGATTTCCGTGGAGGAGCTTGATGGTTTGTTTGGTTACTGTGCATCTGGACGTAGCTCGACAGGCAAAGTGTCATGGGAATTATTCATTGAGAAAATATGCAAAGGCAGTGTCAGTGGCTCCAGCGGCAGAAAACGATTTGAACCAAAGGTAGATCGGTTAGAAAAACGGCTTCGAAAAATCTTGCGTGGCGCTGAGGACAAAGGTATGAATATTGAAGACGTCTTCGATGAATTCGATGAAGATGGAGATCGTAAAATCACTGAGACTGAATTCAAACACACCTTAAAAAAATTAGGATTTCACGCCTCAGACACGGATATGTTGCATTTTATGGCAAGGTTTGCGCATAAGGATGGCAGAAATACAATTGATGCAAAATCTTTCATTGACTTTGCGACATCACCTTCATCATCTTTAAAAAGTGACATCATTCAACGTGTGGAAAAGCGGTTAAAGAAAATTATTGTCAGGGCTGAAGAAAAAGGCATGAGAATCAAGGATATATTTTCACATTTCGATAAAAACGGGGACGGAAAGATCACGAAGCGCGAATGGATGAAAGCTCTAAAAGAAGTAGGGATTGAGGTAAATGGTGATGAAGCTGAGGCAGTATTGATGCATTTAGATGAAAACCATGACGGTCGATTGACAGTCAATGAGTTTGTAGATTTTGTCTTGAGCGACACTGATACTGAAGGCTTTGAATCTAAAGTAAATAAAATGGAAGATAGACTTAGAAAAATTCTGAAAAAAGCGAAAGATAAAGGTATGAGCTTGCGCGATGCGTTTTCTGAATTCGATAGAGATAATCGTGGGGAGGTTGATGATAGAGATTTCGAAGCAGTATTGGCAGACTTAGGGTTCAAAGGGGCGCATTGGGAGCTCGATGCTCTTGTGAAGCGCTTTGATACAAATGGGGATGGTTATGTCAGCATAGACGAGTTCGTGGAGTTTGCAAACAGTGGCGGCGGTAGGAGTTCCGCCAAGGCTGGGAGGGGCGGAAAAGTTCCGCTAAGGCTCGAAGGAGTGAAAGAAAAATGCAGCAAGGCGTACGATAGATGCCTTCGCAACAATAAAGATGTCAGCTCAATGTTTCAAGCGTTTGATCGTGGTACGGGCGCTGTTACAAGAACTGAGTTCAAGTATGTTTTGATGGATATGGGGCTCTCTCTCATGGATGCCCGGGATTATGATGATGATGACGATGTAAGGGCATCCACAATTCGCAGACAAATGGCAAGATTAGAAAATTGGAGGAAGCGGGAAGGCAGTAATTCAAAACGATCAGCACACGCAAGCGAAGTTATTGGAAAAGAACATGCAAACGAGGGGAAGTTTCAAATGCTCAAAACGCAATTGGACTTGGTAAAACGCTTTCGCGAGACTCGCAAAAAAGCCCTTGTTGGTCGCTTGTTGAAATCCAACATTAGCAATGAACTTACCATTTACCCTTCATTTGCACGTGCAAAATATTTTGAATATGAACTACGCAACCCGTACTCATGCGAGGCCGTGTTTGCAATTCAACTTCCAAAGCACTCTGAGTTGAGAGTGGTAACAGATAGACGTATGCAAGAGCATTATCGCAGAGTTTTACAGCCAGCAGCTGGAAGGTATGGCGACAAACCTGCCGAGGAGGAAATGATTGACGAGGATTTGCACCTAACCTTAGAGGCCGGCGAATCTGTATTTATCCCGTTTGTGTTCCTGAGCTTTAACTCAGGGAGTGTGACCAGCGGACGGGGTAAAGCAGTTCCGAAACGCCCGAAAGGATATTCTGCGGGGGGTAAAGCTGGCGAAAAATCAGATGACGCATCATACGGTTCCAAGAATGGTGATTACGAATCATCTAAGGAAGAATTTGATGGTGCCCATGGGGAGGGGGGTGACGGCGTGCCAATAAAGCGCAGGACAATACCGGTCAAATTTTTTAGCAAAAATTTTGGACACACTGTTATGGTCTTGCAGGTCCACATTCGCCCGCAACCATTTATTGTTGACCGCACGTTCCGTTTTAATCAAGCGGAAAATGAGTACTTGAAGAGAAGCATAGCCATACACCCGCGTAACTTCAACCCGTACACTGCTGCTCCAGCCCTCATGCCCAGCGCAGATGATGTAGCCCGGGGATCGAAAGGTGGTAAGCCGGTAGATGTAATAAACGCAAGAGGATCACAATCTTTACCAGCAAAATTTGTTCACTGCCCAAGCAAAGACGTAGTTCTAGAGTTTATGGACCAAGCAGATGCAAATAAACCGCAAGAAATATTCTTTAAATATAGGTGTTTATCCTTTCCGTCATTGGGACAGTTTTTTATTGTGGTATATGCCGATCAATATCACGCACGTGTTGATGAAATTTGGCACGTAACTGTTCAGTCTATGCTTCGAGTAGATGTTCACGGCCTTGTAGGCCAAGGCAAACAAACCGAACTAATGGTCAAAGGCGATAGGTACTCCAGGCGTGTAAAGTGCTTTACGTCGCATCCCGGTGAAACTGGTTTTGCAAAATCTGCGTTTCAACTTGTACCAGGTGCATACAATCGAATCGGTATGTTTAATCGGCCTTTGAGAATTGGTAGTCGGCAGGTAGTAGTACATATGGTAGATGTTGACACTCGCGAACTTGTAGCAGCTTGGCTTGTCTCAACGACTGCGGCTCCACCTGTCGTTACAAAGACATATGATGTTAGCATACCAGTGGGCCGTAGCGCACACAAAAAAATAGCCTACAAGAATCAATGGGACCGCCAAAGAAACTTTACGATGCGCACAAATGAGCCAGGTCTTATGAAATGCAAAGAGCAGAAGCTCAGTGTTAGGAAACTAGGGAAAGCTTATATTAGATTATTTTTCACGCCTGTAGATAAGCCGGGGTTGCGAGAAATGTTTGTGTTTGTGAATGATGAAACTGATCAGAATGAAGAGTGTTTACTGATTAAAGTTCAATATACCTAGTAAGCAAAGGTGCGCGTTTGTATGATTGGTGCATTCCAAGTGGCATCTAATGGCATTAAAAATGTAATCTCGGTTTAGTATATCACGGAGCATAATTTTTAATTTTTTCATTTTATAATATATAATTTTACTGCTTCTGATTCTTTTTCTTCCTTAAACTCTGAATATATTGCTGATGGAGCAAGCCGATGAAGCGGTCATCTTCTAACATTCTGATTAACATCCTTTGCAATTGTGGTTTTGTTAGCTCAATGTCTTCTGGTCTTAAGTCGTTTCTTCCTGTAGCAGTCGGAGCATTTCCGTTTCGCCCATGCTGCGGTTTATTTGGATTGCCATTACCACGATTACTAACATTAGCATTGTTACCGTTACCTTTAATCATAGAGAGTAAGTGCTGTGAGGCGTTCGTATTACCTTGCCAAGCCTGCGGTGGCATTTGTGGACCCGACGGCATCATTCTAGTTTGGTTCACCAGCTGATTCAAAATTCTTTCCACAACGTTTGCAACTGAGCTTCTTTCATTCGGATTTCCGAACCAGAATCCCACACACTCGTTTTGGGTTCTGAATATAATGTAAGGGTCACTTAGCTGGAACTTAACGCCTGGGTTCAGATATTGTACGTAGTTATTTGCGCTTAAACGGTTCAAAACAATCATGGCAAACATATTTTGGTTTTGCCTAGTTGGCTTCCTTTCTACCACAAAGAAAGGACCCTCGATATCTCGTTTTTTCCATTCATTGGTTTCTGGTTGAAAGCTATAGTTTGCCGCATGCGAAGCGGTCACTAAAATTTTCGTAATGTTCGCATCAGCTCTCCTCAGGATGTTCAAATTTTCATTCTGTAACTTGTTCATGTCAATTTGTAGTTTTCCAGCCATTGTAAAGCAGCAATCGTAAAGCGAATAAATGCGCTTCTTGAAAACGAAAAAATGAAAATGTAATCAAATCGCAATTGCCTGGCTTTAGTGTTGCTGGAACGCAAATGATTTGATGTTGCTGTAACAACACTTTCGTGTTCATCAAGAGAGATATCAAGATTGTTGTTGGAATAATTAATAATTATTAATAATAATATTGGCCACGCAGCAACACATAACAAACTAAAACACAACATAAACAACAAAAAAAAAATTATTAAAAAAATATACTGTATAATAATAATAATAATCCACAGTGTGATGAAGAACTGTGAACTAGGACAGGATTTAGGAACCAGTAGTCTCGAGCAGTAAGAGTACGACGATGAGCAAATCGAGACAGTCTCCTATATCATTAAATTTGACTACAACAAGTACAGCGCCACCACATCATCAGTAGGAGCAATGATTTCAAATACCAGTAGTGCTAGCTAGTGCTAGTGCGAGTGCTACGTAGTAATCGAAATGGTTTGTCTTCGACTCTTCTGATTTATTTCCGCACAGCAAGAAGAGTGGATGGAATACGGGTAGTTAGCTATTTAGTTATCAGGAAGGACTATTCAGAGGCCGTGTCGCACTCGTCGGGAGATTGTGTCGCACTCGGGAGATTTCTTCTTGTTTTTGAACAGAAAGGGTGGGTGGTGTGGTCAGGGTGTGGTCCCATCATCATCCAGATACATGGAATTTGGATCTGATCAGCAGTGGGACAATCTTTTGATTATTCAAAGCGGTCGGTCCAAAAGCAACCTGTTTTCAATTATTATTTGCTAGCTATTGCTGTTCCAGCATTAGTCACGTTGCCAAACCTTCATGGCCTCCTTCATCGTGAACGTACTGTACCATGTACATTTCCAAACGAAAAGGGTGGATGGCTGCAGTAGAGTGGTATAGCAATGTTGATGAGATGATGTGGATCCATCTATCTACATTATTAGCACTTCTTTTTGTCGCACGATAGCGACTACAAGCAACACTGATAATAATAAAAAAAAAAAGAAAAATGAGTTCGATCTTTTGCCTACGATGACCTTTGCACAACATGGTGAACGTATAACAGTGCTACTTCAATATATTTATTATCATTGCCATTGTTTTAATTTTTTAAATTCGTAAATAATAAATTAAAAATATATTATTTTTTATCACATAACAACTAGCACTACTACTATGTTGTACAACATCATATCAGGAGGAAAGGAGAGAAAAAGAATAAGAAGGGGTATGAAAATAAACAACATACACTATATAATAGTAATAAATAATGACAACAAACAACAACAACAATGATAAAAATAGGAAGAAAAAAAATGTGTACTCTGCAGAAGAAAAAACGCTCCTACTCTGCTGCTGCTGCTTGCACTATCACGTTTTTGTCATTTTTGGTATAAACGTTGTTCAAGTACTTACTCCGTTGTTGAGCAAGGAACGCGAACACTTTTAGCATAAACTCTTACCGCTAGGCTATTTGAGCGCATTTTACAAACATTCTAATCGACAACAAGCGATTTCCGCTTTCCTATTGAATCAAACATGGATTCGTCACAGGCGAAAACTTCCTCAGAGATGTCGTTCAAGTTTAACCAAGAACAACCTGATAACGCCAAAGCGCATATGTCTCAACCACTCCACGAGGACGACAAAGAAGCTGTCGCCGCTGGTCTTTCACCCGATGTAGCGAAGGCCAGACGAGGGATCCGTGAAAAGAGATATGCCAACCCAATTAATGGTGGGGTGCACGATGGAAAGTTGGATTTTTGCGTGAAAATGTCGTATGCACCTCCTTCTTTAACTACTGTACCAGTATCTACGCTGATAACCGTATACGTTGTGTCGTTTTATGAAAAGATTGGTGCAACACTTGGGCTTCTGGCCGCATTTCAGGCATTTGCAAGAGGGTTTGACGTAATTACCGATCCAACAATGAGTTACATTACTGACTCTTGTAGGACAAAGTCAAGTGGGCGAAGGCGTCCCTTTCTTATTACCGGAGCACCAGTTTATTGCATAATGTTGATTTGCTTACTTGCTCCAAATCCAAAATTTGACTCAGTCAGCGTATCGATCTGGTTCGGTGTATTTTACATTATGTTCTTTCTTACGGCCACTTATTGTAACATCCCATATGATGCTCTAGCGCCAGAGCTGACGGATAATGAGCCTGATCGAAACAGCTTATTTTTCACCTGCACCCTTTTCGATGCTATTGGTGGATTATGTGCAGTCACCTTGCCAGTGATGGCAAAAACAGCAGTTGGTACCGTCAGGGGAAATTGGGACTACAAGTACAAATCATGCGATAACCCTGTGGAAGTCGACGGAAGTTGGTGGATCGATCCCTTGCGTGCAGTAGCACCTTGGCCACCAGGTGTGGGTAGTGGAGGCTCACAGGCGCCACCAAGTGTGCAAGGATGGAGGGGCGCGTTCAACAATATGACAGCAACGCAAAATGGGTTTGATTTCAATAATGATTGTAGCAGTACCGTGAATAATTTTGGAAATGAAACAGGATATTTGGCAACTTGGTGCGACTGCCGAGTCAAGGCAGATCTAATCTACAATCTTGACACGGAGCGTTATGCTTACTTCTACACCGGTCTATTCTTTGGTTTGTGGGCACTTGTGACACTGGAGGTTTGCGCCATGAACGTTAAGGAACGTTGTCAACTCGCCGATAATGGTACGAATCTGGGGAAGCCGCCACCATTGATACCAGCGATGCTGAACACATTTAACAATAAGCCTTTCACACTTCTACTCCCGGCATTTATTTTGGACAGTCTTGGGACATCAATAATTACTTCTCTAGTCGTATTTTTTGTGCGTTACATTGTACAACCCGAATTCTCAAATCCCCATCTTGGGTGTAAGCCCGTGGGAGGGTCGTCTACCTGGATGTGCAGCTCGGATACTGTGGTTGCAGCTTCTGTTCTTGCAATGCTTGGGGGTGCATTCTTATTTGTGCCTCTGTGGTTGACTGCTGCAAACAAACTTGGAAAAAGAAATGCTTGGCTTTTGTGGTCATTTTCAAACGGCCTTACATTCTTATGCTACGCTCCGGTTGGTAAAGGAGACGTTATATTGTGTGTGATCATGTCTTTTTTCAATGGCGCGCCAATTGGCGGAAAATTTCTAGCAGATACTGTCATGGCAGATGTGATAGATTATGATGAATTCTTGACGAAGGAAAGGGCCGAGGCTACGTACACGATGTTTAAAAATTTCATGCCAAAAATTGCCGCCATTCCAGCCTCTGCAATACCCATTGCATTATTGTCCACGTTTGGCCACAAACCCCCAGTGGATGGCATCTTGCAGGAACAAGATCAACCAATCAGAACGTTCATACAAGTGACTATAATCTACATCCCTTTTCTGATGGTTATGGGGGCTTTTCTTTTGAAGCTGAAGTACCCACTGTACACGTCTGCTGCAAATGAACAAGTTAGGAACGGAATCGCCGTTCACCATTTCAAAAAGGCAGCGTCGGTTGATCCTTGTACTGGTCAAATGTATTTGCCCGTTGATTTTTTGGACGAAGAAATAGAAACGGTGGAAGTCATGAACCATTTTCGGGGGCTTGAAGTTATTAAGGACTTTCAAAAGAACCCGAAAGACGCTTCGAAAAATCTCCTGCGAAAAGCAAAGATGCAGTTGGCAATGGCGTCAATTTGGTTTTTTATTTTTCTAGTTGCAACAGCATCCACGTTTGAATTTTTGGTATCGGAAGACCCAAATAAGGTAACGCTTCAGTTTGTCCCGGTTCTATGTATTGTATTCATGGCAATTGGGATCACGGCAATGGCAGGGACATTTTTACGTCTACGGGGTGCTAGGATGATTGAATCTCACACACCTAATCCAAGTGCCTTAAAAAAAATTCGAAAGCAACGTGAAGATCTAGCGAAGTTGCGAAATTTCGATGCTTCAATTAGGCGTGGTTGCTTCTTTGCAAGGGAACCTGCAAAGAAATTGGCGGATCTTGAATTAACTTCGGACATTTCAGAGAGTGAGAAGTTTGCTGACATGAACAAGGACGCAAACGCTGCCACTTCTACGGACACGACAACGGAAGTGGTACCTGATTCATCGCAGGAAAAGAATTCGGTTTAAAGCAAAGACTGAAAAAAGAAAAGAATATCAATAAAAAAAGATTTAATGATAAATAAAATAAATCTTAAAAAAGGAATTTTAATCCTCCTCAAAAAAAGAAAAGGAGAGATATAATAATATATCGTACAAAAGTATATATTTAGGATTTAAACACTATTAATTTAAATTGGTTTTAAAAATGTTACACCATATATATTATTTTACTTTTGTGGATTCTAGAGGAACATTTTTTGCGCTTTTCAAAATTTTCTTATACTTTTTTCTACGAGCTTTTCGCTGCATTGTTGTGCTCGATGACTCGATCAAAAGCTCTATCGGAGACTGATTTTGAGTATTCAAAATGAAAGGGTTTGCACCATGTTCAATGAGCAAGTCAAATACCTTCTCGCTTCCATAATCAGCGCACAAATGAAGGGGGGTCTCGTAGTCCTTATCTTTGGCATTCACGTGCTTTTTGCAGCCATTGGATAGAAGAAAGCGCACGACGTCATAAGCACCTACGCCAGCCGAGATGTGCAACGTAGTCATCTTTCCAATATCCAGGACATCAAGATTCGCACCACCACTCTCGACTAAAATCGTTACAACATCAACGCGAGATCGATCACAGGCCCATTGCAATGCATTCCACTTTTCCATTTTGTCAAACTGCAGCAAGGCATCCACATCTACACCTTTACTAATGTACTTTTGCATTTCCTCTATATCAATCGAATTGACCCCATTGTTTTCCTTTCTCACGTCAAAGAGTTGCTGAAAGGCTTTCAGCAAACGGGCTCGCTCAGTCGCTTTTGTAGTCATAACATCCTTGAAGCAGCGAAATTTGTGAAGCTACGTATGGTCTGCCCTCCGTGATAGGGAAGAGATAAATCGTTTGCCATGGCATCGATGCGAACGGGGCCAGCATCAATGGCGTATCACCGAAAAGCAGCAATGTCATTGCATGCCACCGCCGCCGCATCATCATCATCATACATCATTGCTCAACAATACTCTAATCACCGACAAAAACAATAATAATAATGATAAGAAGCAAACCCGCACGGTGAGAGCTCATCAAGATGGAGGCCGAAACGCTTCAAATTTTGGCAGTCAAGTCAACTCCTCCTCAATCGTACTGCCTGCTGTGCTGATAGTAAAATACACGGCAAAACATAAGGTCTATCTTGAATCGTGATCAGGTCCATATCAAGACCTCTTTTTGGTTCTATGCCAGTGCTATTGCCACCATCGAAGGCCCAGAAGGGTGCCAGCAGTGATCCACCCCTTATCTTCTTCTTCTTCTTCTTCTTCTTCTCTGCTGTGCTTTTATTATTATTACTATTTCATCATGCAAACAACGACCGACGACAAACAGAGGAAAAAGCCGCATCAAGAAGTACTCGCTGTTACCTACATACCACTCAGCACTTTGGCGACAGAAAATGGAAGGAATTGGAAAGTAATTTCGACACCAAAAGAAGTGCCGAAGTGCAACCTTTTGAAAGCAAATGGAAAAGACGGTTTTCCACTGTTTAAAGTAAATAAAGATGATAAAGCAGACCAATTTAGACCGTGGATAGGAGGCGATAAAGACAACACAGACCGCATTCTAGGTCATGCAGACCGCATTTTAGGCTACATCAGTTTGTCTATTGAACATCTTGAACAATATGTAAGTGATGGGAACAAGGCTAACCCTAACACTAAAACTAACCCTAACTTGGGGGGTAATCAAGAACATCACGGGTCAGTTGAGAATCTGATAGGAAAGTTCTTGAAAGATCGCGAAGTGGAAGACAAGGAGAGGAAAGACATCAATATTTTGAGCGCGGGAGATTACTTTCAATTGCAGTTTTCTATGGAAGGGATGACAGCCGGTTCATACACGAGACAATACTTCTGGGCAACGAACAATGATAAACCGCATAAATGCTTGGAAACCATTATATTCTCGAAGTCGTTGGAAGACATATCTTTGTACCAATCTGTACACGCAGCCACAATCACAGATATACGTATCGTCAGCTCTGCACCTCGTGCACAAAAGGATTTTGGAAATGCGTTCTATAATCGCGAGGCTGAGGATACGCTTCTTCATAAATGCCGTAATTCAGATCTAACAATAGAGGTAATCGGCTTGGGCTGGACGCTGAACATTCAAACTTTGTCAGTAGAAAAGCGAAACCAGTGGTTTAAGGCGCTGTCTTGGCTGCATCGGGAGGCTTTACGCGATTACTTTGATAGGACTGGTAAATGGAAAGAACTCGAACTAAAGAATGTATGACACATTTAGTTCGCGGATTTACATTATTAATTTAATATTGTAATTTTTTACGAGCGAGTGCCAATAATGTTTCGACATTTTCGTGTGTATTGATCAAGTGGCGTGTGTGATTATTTTTTATGATAAAATATTTTCTCTTGTACTTATCATATCATAACGTACCATTTTTATTCATAGAGCGTAAAACCAAAAAGCAACCACCTAAGGTATATGAGACCATCTTCCAAAACCATATTTCATTTGACCAAATCCTTCTTTGAAAGTTCATTTTCCCCCGTTTAGCGTTCTTAATATATTGAATAGCCAGATCAGCTTTTGTAGCGGGTTATTTTGACTACAAGGACACACATTTTTTTACCATTTCACTCATGATACTGACAGCAAAAGGCAAAACAAATTAATTGTGATTAATGAAGCTGTCAACCAAGCTTGGGATATCCTTCGAATCCTCTTCTAAGACACTTTCTAATATTTTGTAGGGACATTTGCCCCCACCATAGTGCAGTATATCCCGCCTTAAAATACGCCCACTGTCTCGAGATAACGGGTTCTTTGAAAAAATCTTTTTCCATATCATCGCGCTGTATACTTTAGCGTGCAAATAACTGTAGTATGCACCGCCGTAATTTATAAAGTGGGTGAATCTCGCATGCGGCATTGTGTTTTGCGCGTGCGGGAAATGCATATGCTCATTTACTAGTTCTTCGTACATTTGTGTTGTATCCAGCTCTTTCATATGATCGCATGGACCATGTATTGCTTGATCAAATATCGACCACATTAATTGCGCATGCGTCTTTGTACCTGAAAAATAAGAGCGACTTAAATTTAGCTCGTCAACATTTTTCTTTGTCAGTTCGTCTTCTCCTGCCACTACTTTCCCCTGCCCACCTTTGGGGACGAAATGTTTTAGGACCCGATAATCCCTTACAAAATACTCCATCAAATGTGAGGGTATTTCAACAAAATCAGTCTTTACGCGAGTACCAGCCAAATGCTGGTATCTAGTGCGGGAAAGCAGTGTGTGTAAAGCGTGGCCAAACTCATGAAAAAGGGTTTGTAACTCATCATGTTTCAGGTAAGAGACTTCTTTTCTTGCCCTATCGCTGCAAACCCATTCGTCGATAATATTACCTGCAGATTTATTTTTATGTAAAGACTCTGGCGGGGAAAAATTTGTGTTTAAAAAAACCACGGGATGCTGATATTCCCCATTGAACTTGCGATGGCTGTGTCGTAGTGCAAAATGGGTAGCCCCGGCAACTTTATTCAGTCTCGGATATAAATCCAGATATATCGTTCCTACTTTCTCGCAGTGATCATCGTCAGCGTCAACATCATAAAGGACAAGTTTTCTAACGTGCATCTTTTTATTCAAGACACCCTTTGTCCAATCTTCCGAATCGTCTACTGGGAGTTCTTCGATTTTCAACCCGAATAACTCAAAACACACATATTCCAGGCCTGCCAGAACATTTTCTAATTCGAAGACACCATTGAATTTCTCTTGGAATCTTTCCCGAGTAGCTAGCCTCGAATAAAATGGTATATCCCACACATTTATGGTGTCAACATCACTTTTCTCATACTTTGTTTTGTAGCTTTTCATTATGTCGATCTCCTCTTTGACTTTTTCATCCGTATTCCTCAAAATACCCATCAGGAAATCATGTATACTTTCCGTACTTCCAAGCATTTGTTCCCTTGCGACTAAATCCGCATAAGAATCAAAACCCAATAATTTTGCCTTTTCAGTTTTCTTTGCGATCAGCTCCTCCAAAATCTTAATATTTTCGCTGCCCAAGGATTTGCAAAACTTGTAAAAGGATTCACGAATTCCTGGATCTGGAATTGAACCAAGGACGGTGTCCAGCCAGTTTGTATGCAGGATCGCAGTGCCCTTTTGAAGACCATACCCTTTTAGGTGCTTGTCGTTCGTAGCCTGCACGTACATCTCACGAGGAAGCAGTTTAATCGCATCCGCTGGAACGGCAAAACTCCCGCCAATTTGCATGGAGTGCTTCTGAAAATCAGCCTCCAGCGACGTTATTTCGCTGCTAACGTTTCTCAACCGTGCCCTGACGTCTTCACCCAAGTGTACACCGTCGCGTTCAAACTCGTTTTTCATATCCTTGACCATCATTACCTGCTCATCGTCCATAGTCTTGTAAAGTTCTCTATCTTCTGTAAGGGAGCAGAGCGTGTCATACATCTTTTTATCGTGGCCCAATAGTAACATATAGTCAGAAAAGCGAAAAACTGTTTCTTCCGCAGCACGTCGATGTTCAAAGTCAACGTGAACGCAACGGCATAACTCAGCAGCGTCCGCAATTTCACAAATAGAGTACGACAAGTAGTCCAGGTCGTCTAATATAGACATGTCAGGCTTTTCTCTTTTCGAATATATTCGCTGCCGAACGGCATTGCAATCAGCGATGACATCTTCGGTAATTTTTTTCCAATCTGAAACTTGATGTAAGTTTGGAATGCCAAACAAACCCGAATCGCTGCGGAGATCGGGAGTGCTACTAAAGGGCAATAGAAAGTTCTGGTAACCTGCTCGGCGGTGGTAGTTGTATCGTGGACTACCATGCTTCTTGCCAAGAGCGCGCCAACGCAATGTTCCCCACAGTCGCAGTACGCTTCCGAACTTTATGCCCTGAAACATTTGAAGACGAGCTTGGAATGGCAGTGCTTTGGAGATTTTCTTGAAAACCTCCGCCACCGCGGAAGCATGATCCTCAGACCTCTCTGCATGCGTTAATTAATGTGGTGTTATTGACCTGATCATCCATCTCATCATCCATTATATAATAATAATAATACATAAAAAATACGTCTCATCATCATAAGTATATACATCATCATCATCAACATCAACCAAAAAAAAAAAGATGAATAATAAGAAGGGGTAATAATGGATGAATAATAATATTATTTTCATCATACCAATAAGCATTATTATTATTATTATTATTATTTTGTGTTATTTATTATTATTAATACTGGTATTATTAATTTTTATTAGTCTATTGTTAGGGGTATTCTAGCGGGCGGCTAGCCTAATAAGTCTAGTAGTAGTAATAATTATATTCTATCCAAGTATTGCTCGTCATCATCTCAACAGCATCGAGATCATCACTCCTCACAGGAGGAGGTAAAATGTATCATCATCATCAACAACAATTATACATCTTCATTCGCATTTAGATTCTAGAAGATGGCGAAGGTGCCGGTGTAGCCGCCGCTGTTGTAGTTGCTGTTGTCTGCTGCTGCGTATCTATATACTCCACAGTGACCGTCGGATGAATCACCAAGTCGTCGGCGGTGACGGTCCGTATAGTAAATGCACTATCCTCAGCCTTGCTGGTGACATTTAGTATTGTCAACGACACTGTTCCAACTGGAACCTCGTCACCCGTTCGAACCAATGTCACGTTAAACTCGTCGATGCTTAGATCATAACCTGCGTTGAAAACGCTTGGTGTGGAAGCCGTCAAATTGAATGTGCTTGGGAAACCAAGGATAATTTTGCTACCGCTGGGGAAAGCGTTGAAAGTTGTAAATGTCACTGTAACGTTGTTTACTTGCTGGTATGAACCGTACTTCACCTGTGCACTTTCAATATGACCGCGGCGTATCGTGTGGTTGTAAGTACCATCGATTGAACTGATTATATTCAGCGTGCTGCTAGAACCGTCTAGAGCAAAAAGTGATGTGCTCTGAGCAAACACATTTGATACGAGGGGAACAGCATTCCGCCCATCAAGTTTTGCCTCTACGCTTCCCAACGAAAAGGTTGCGTTGACTTGGATCGATTCCACATAGTACGGCACATCCATAATAGCACCATCTAGAGTGCCAGATACAAATGTTGATGCAAGTGTATTGTTATGCTGATCCATGAAGTTCACATGCCTGACTGCAGCACGAATGATGGTGATTTCGTAGATGCCTTCGTTCGTAGTATCTCCAGATTCAATGTTTAACACATTTGGCCCGATCGCAAGAGATACGTCACTTGGCTCGGTCTCAAGAGTATTGTTAAGGAAATAATTGTCATTCGAAGTTGTTAAGGTTGTCACCGTCAAAGTGACATTGTCAACGTGATTAGCGACTAGGACAGACTGTCCAGTCAATTGCCCCGATACGAATGTAAAGTCCCCGTCAGTGAACTCTATATTTTCTATTAAAGATCGCATTACACCAATCGTATACGTTTCAACAATACCATTTCCCCCTGTAACTTGGATTGTGATCGGATTCAACCCCGAATCCAAAGTAAGATTGACTGAACTATTAAGAATATTCTTACTGTCCGCTCCTATTTCAGCTTTTGTCGTGCCATCCAAAAAACCTGCTGTAAAATTCAAGCTTGTGAAGGTGCTTGGCACCGTTAAATTTTGCACAAGCTTTCCCCGAATGAAAGCAAAACCAACATCGTTTCCAGCCGTGTCTTCTATTGACAAACGTCTCATTGCCGCGACAGCGTCGGAGCTAGCGGTAGTTCCAAGACGAAGACTTCCGGCAGAAGCAGTGACCGACCGCCTTGCGATGTCCCTCTCCGTCACAGGCAAATTATTCAAATTATTAACGAGCAGCGTGCACTGCACGTTCTGCTGAACTGAACCACTAGAAACCATCATCGCAAGTCGATACGAAACAAGTCCAAGGTCGTACGAAGTAACTTCCCACGCTGCATTGCCAGGACAATTTTCACTGTCAACAGTCAAGTTTGTGTTGTTCCAATATGGTATTTGCAAAGTGATTACGTCCCCAGCTGCTAATTTTTTGCTGTAACTGAACGTGTAGTTCAGCTTGACCACGCTGGCGCCCGGCATTTGATCGTCCAGTGTGATAGCATCGATCGACAGCGCTCCAGCTGACACAATAGGTTGTATACTTGATACGTTGACCATACCTACGCTGCCAGCTACTGCCATGACACTATGCCTGATTAACGGCGACGCTGTAGGTTGGGCTGGGTTCCTTAGCGAAGATATTTTTATTTCACACTCGGTTCCACTTTGGAGCTTGGAATCTTTTGCTGTTAGATTCAATTCAAAGTTTGGTGTTCCAGACGAGGCGTAGGTGATGTCCCACGTCGTGGCTGAACAACCAGTTGAATTCAGATCAGCAGACGCAACAAAATTTGGAAG
>LT658516.1:0-25668 GCA_900128575.1 Stramenopiles sp. TOSAG41-1
GGACAATGGAAAAAAGTGATGGGATTACCTGGGCTTACCTTTTGCACAGAGGACAATGGAAAAAAGTGATGGGGTTCCACCTTTTACACTGAGGACAATGGACCAATCTGTGCTATATGATATAGGATCAATTTCGTAGAGTCCAAGTGAGCACGAAAAGGGTTCTGCGCGAAATCCTTAGCCAATCGATTTCTTATAGTCTAGATTGTGTAGCAGTGCCTATCTCGAGCGTACTTGAAAGTCCATTCCTGCTGCTTCCTTGCTTTTGCCTACTACAACAAACAACCACTCCTCCTCCTCCTCTCTTTCGATGATTATTATACTCTTATGAATATAAACTTACCTATATAATACATGATGTGGCAATGAGATGCTCACAATAAACAACTGATCACTATTGTTACACAACACTCGATTTTATTATTCATTGTCATATATATACTAGCTACTATTACCACACTACTACTACACTACAAAACATCACTGATACTACTATTGTAATTATTTATAACAGCAAACAAACATCATCGACACAACTACACACACCAATTATTTTATTATTATTATGAAGAATATATACGTAATGTTGTTGTATTGATAAAATTATTGGTATTATGTTGTAGTGGTGCTATATTATCATTTTATAATAAATAATAATGAGATGTGTTCATCTTCTTCTTCTTCTCTTTTTTTTTTGAAGGAGGAGATTATTATGATCGACGATGCCTGAGCACGCAGGGTCTTCGTTGGCTAGCGCACAGAGCCTCCTTTCTACCAACGCAATTTTGACGCCATTATATTGCAAAGGACCTTGGAAGGATTGTTGCCCGATGGTGTACGTAACTGAGTTTGACGGCTTTGTTTCCAAGGCAAAGGCGTTGTACGAGCAAAACCCGAGCAACGTTAGATATTCCATGAAGTATCGGCACTGCGATGGAATGCTTGTGTTAAAGGTAACAGACGACAAGGTTTGCCTGAAGTTTCGGACTGACAAGGCAAGTGATTTGAAGCGCGTAGAGGAATTCAATTTGAATATGATGGGAGTAATGGCCACTCAAAAGTAGAAATGAACCTCAATCGTTTTTCGTGTTTGTTGTGAAACACACCAAACACCTATGTACATATCGTCGTCCCGGGCTGCGTATGCGGTTCCTCGTCGGTGGCGTTTTGGAGAGAAATTGTCGCTACACAACGAGTACTAGTGTCGTGGGACAATAGCTAAGATTGTTGGATGAACGAGAACAGGCGCGTATACCAGACAGGGTATTTTTAGTAGCTGTAAAAGACTTTTTAATTCGTTTTAAAAGAAGATAAAAAAAGATTTTTTTAGTACACACATGTACGTATAATTATCAGTGCTCGCAAGGCCTCGCGCCGCGTGCCATCACTCAAACTTTCTCGAGTACCCATATCTTGACCAAATTATCGTCGCCACATGTTGCAAGGACATTCTCTTCTTTTGGGTGCCAGGATACGCAGTTCACGTCAGACGTATGTCCTTTCTCCAACTTGCACAGCAACTGGACTTCCTCCGTCGCATCCTTGCCTGCATCATAAATGCATATTCTATCGTCAGCCCCAACGCTAGCTATCTTGTTGTTCAATTTTGACCAATCCACGCAATATATACTTCGATCATGATACCCCTTTAAAACTGCTCCTTGCTTCCATTTAGTAGTCGCCCCCACAACGCCCTCGCCACCGTCCGCAGACTCGTCTATCTTCTCTTTTTTCCATATTATACACGTACAATCGTCGCTTCCTGAAACCAATCGATTGCTTGTTTTTTCGAACGATATACTCCAGACTGTCGACGTATGGCCGGTCAATGTTTCTGAGCAGTACCAGTCATCCTCATCCTCCTCCCAAACTTTTAGTGTATCGTCGTAACTGCAGGATACCAGACGGTTTTCATTTGGATCAAAAATGACAGACTTCACATCTTGCGAGTGACCCATTAGCACCGAGGCACACTCAAAGTCTGCTGGGATATTGTTATCAATATCATCCTCCTCAGGATCATCGCCAGCCCCAATATCGCCCAAAGCTTCCCATACCCATACACTTTTGTCTCGACTACTGGTTGCCAGCAAGCTGTCGGCACGATTCCATGCCACCGACTTCACTTCATTTTCATGCCCTTCTAAAATTGCTGCCAACTCAAATCCTTCTTTTCCAACACGGCGCCATATGGCCGTTGTCGAATCAAAGCTGGTGGCCGCCAACATGCGCCCACAATGAGACCATTTAACGCATCGGACTGTTCGTCGCTGAGCTTCATCCAAAACACATAAAGAGAACCACTTCGAGTGGCCCTTGTTACCACCCTGACTATATTCTTTCGCCCATATACGAACGTTCTTGTCGCCTCCACAAGATGCTAGGAGTGTGCCGTCCGGCGAAAAATCAACTGACCATACCCGGTCCGTATGACCAACTAACGTTGCCGTGGGCACGAGTTTGTGCGTCTTTCCATCGCCATGACTAGCGGTACTTGTCTCGCCGGAGATGATAGACGCCATTTTGTTATCCAAGAAATCCAAATTTGGCTGGGGCGTTGCTGTCATTCGACGAATTCGCTAATCGCCATCTCAGCAGCGAAAATGTTATCTTTTTTTAATATTATTATTACAGAAGAGTATTTATTACTATTATAATTACAACAAAACAAAACCAATGTAATAAATAATAATTAATAATAATAGTAGAGAGTAATAAAAATTAATAATGGGCAATAATAAAATATAATATGATTACAGTGTTATTACATAAGCCTACACAGAGTAATAAAATAATAATTTTTCTTCAGGGGTGGTTATGGTGGTGGGACCATAATGTAGTCTAAGTAAAATAGAAGTCCTAATAACTTGGATGTTTCATCATCAGTACAGCGTATTATTAAAAAAAAAGATTTATTACCTGTGGTCTACACCTGATCTCTATCGTTGTTGTTGTTGTTATCAAAATTGTTGTCATCGTTACCATTGTCATTTCCATCCTTCTTCGGGCCTTCCCCATCTTTTTGAAGAGTCGCTTTATCTTTAATAGCTTGTTCTGCGCGCTTTAATCCAGGGTGATCATTTCCTAAAGCAGCAGCAATAGAGCTTGCATCCTTCATTTTCTCACGGCGGCGATATCGATACGGCGCAGGTTCGCCATCATAGTCGCGTGCGCCATTGCCAAACTCTGGGGGTGGTGGTGGGTCATTGTCGTTATTGTCGTTATTGTCGTTTCCGCTAGCACCGCTAGCACCGCTAGAACTGCCATCCATGGCACCGCCACCGCTTGGACCAGAGCCACCACTGCTGCCGCTCTTTCCATCAGCAGATCCTGAACCGCTTGGACTATCACTTGAGCCAGAACTTGAAGTACCACCCCCTGCACCACTGGACCCCGAGCTTCCACTGCTATTTTCGTCCTGAGCATTTGGTCCTGGGGGTGGCTTGTTTGTTATATCGCTATTGGCATTAGGCCCTCCTTCGCCGTTATCGTCCGAATTCGGTGCATCGTTGTCCTTATTTGCAACTGGACCCATGTCTTCATTATTTGCAGGCCCGCTGTTTGCACCAGGTCCACTATTTGCACTAGGCCCACTATTTGCACTAGGCCCACTATTTGCACTAGGCCCACTATTTGCACTAGGTCCACTATTTGCACTAGGCCCACTATTTGCATCAGGCCCACTATTTGCACTAGGTCCACTATTTGCACTAGGTCCACTATTTGCACTAGGTCCACTATTTGCATCAGGCCCACTATTAGCACTAGGCCCACTATTTGCACTAGGTCCGCTACCACTAATTTCATTTGGAGCGTTTGAGGGGCCACTACTGCCACTGTCACCACTGGGTCCACTGTTACCACTACCACCGCTATTACCATCACTACCTCCACTGCTGTCCTTATTATCACCTCCAAAAATAAAATGCGATTTTCTAGTCTTCTTCATGTCATTTCTATCATCAATTTTACCAGGTGGCTTAGGTACAAGGTTCACCAATGGACCCTTCGCGCCACCATCATTGTTGTCATCCTTGTCGTCTTCCGCGTGCTCTTCGGGGGGTGGTGGTTTGCCTTGCATCTCGGCTAGTTTTTTTGCTTTGAGGGCTATCAAAACCTTCTTCAAGTGCGCTAATTTTATCTTTTTTTCCTCTGGATTTTGTGTTTGCTTAATATTTAATAGCATGTGTTTTACGTGCAGAACATTTGGGTCTTGGCTATTTGCTACATTATTGTGCATTGTTGGAGGCGGGCCATTAGTTCCATGACTGGAAGATGGGCCAGATGCCCCGGAGGAAGATGAAATGCCTGGCTTATTAACTTCAGGTGTTGCACCGTTGCTACCAGACCCTGATGAAGAATAATCAGGTGGTTGATTTGGACCACTGCCGCCACTATGACCCCCGGAAGAGCCACTTGGACCACCATGACCTCCCCCAGAGCCACTTGGACCATGCTTTGGTAAGTCGCCGCCATGGATACCATTCGCAAGGCCGGAATGCTTCCCCACTTCATTAGAGCCTTTGCTAGACGCATCCACCTGCTGTTGATTTGCACCGTTCGATAATCCCGCTGCTTTATTTCCATTATTCCCACTGCTATCATTGGATCCACTACTGCCACTGGGTCCGCTGCCTCCGCTTGAGCCGCTGCTTCCACTTGAGCCACTGCTCCCACTCGAGCCACTGCTCCCACTCGAGCCACTGCTCCCACTCGAGCCGCTGCTCCCACTTGAGCCGCTGCTTCCACTTGAGCCCACATCATTAGAGCCTTTGTTAGGCGCATCCACCTGCTGTTGATGTGCACCGTTCGATAATCCCGCTGCTTTATTTCCATTATTCCCACTGCTACTACCTGATCCCCTGCTATCATCGGATCCACTACTCCCACTGGGTCCGCTGCCTCTGCTTGAGCCGCGGTTCTCACTTGAACCGCTGCCTCCGCTGGATCCACTCTTATCATCATTATCCTCGCCGGCTGGCCCGCTTTCACCCCTCGGTACATTGTTGGTGTTGGCAGAAGATCCGCTATGACTGCCATATATCCCGACATGATTTTTGTTCGGTGCAGTCTGGCCGCCTTCACCATTGGAATGTTTCTCGTGGCTATGCATCTGCGGCGAACCATCTTTATGATCACCCGGGTGGTTTTGGGGCATTTTAATATTTTTTTCGCTGTGGTCGGAGCTTTTGTCTTGCTGCTTGACATTCTTTTGACCGTCAATTTGTTTTGCCACATGATTGCTTGGGTGTTGAGCTTCTTTTTCCTTTTCCTTTTTCTCTTTCTCTACTTGCTCTGGTTTCACAACAGGACCATGATGCGATGGATGCATTGGCGTGGTTTTCTTCTTGTCAGTTTCTTCTGCCTCCTTTTTATCATCAGCCCCCTTAAATTCTTTTACTTGCTCTGGTTTCACAACAGGACCATGATGCGATGGATGCATTGGTGTGGTTTTCTTCTTGTCAGTTTCTTCTTCCTCCTTTTTATCATCAGCCCCCCTTAAATTCTTTTTTTTTCTACCGTCACCACCCTCCACATTGTTACTAGCTTCAGAATTTTGCTCGTTTTGCCCTACTTTTGCTTTTTCTTCTACCTCGTTTTCCTGGCCTTTTCCCGCTTTCATTGCCTCCTTACCTGATTTCTTCTCTTGATTTTTGTCTTCATTCGTCGAGTCGTTTTGCTTTTCTTGATTCTCCAAAGAATTTCCATTATTCAAATTATCTGGTCCTTTTGGACCGCTAGGACTTTGGGCCTTAAAAGTATCTGGCGAATGCTGCGGCTTAGTACCCGCGCCGTTCAGTGTAGAAGGCGTACTACTTCTTTGACCATTGTTGTCTCCTCTAGGCTCTATGGTCTCCTCATCATTTGCTTTGTCGGTTTTTGCCAGTGGAGCAGGCTTATTCGGTGGAGAAGAAGGCACGTTTCCCGGACGCTGCCCTTGACTATTTGGCGACTCTACGTTGCTACCGGCATTGACTATCGAAGGGGAGGAAACTTGCTGTTCTTCACGACCGTTGCCTTCAGTGTTGAAAATACCCCCAGCAGTGCGGGCGGGTTGTATACGCTGCTTGCTGGCAGCAATAATCGCCGGTTTCTCACTTCCTCTTCCTGCATTGGTAGGGGCAGGTGCACCCTCGCTTGATTTGCTTGCCATAACAGCATTGCCGGTACCGGGACTTGTAGCCTTGGCAGCGATTTTGCCCTCTTGTTCGTTGTCTTTTGGCAACTTGGTACCGATCTCGTTCGGATTACCCAGGCTAATAACGCCTTCTGCTAAAAACTCTCCACTGTTTCCTATAGGCTGGGATATGCAGTCGTCCTTATGAGCGTGGATTACTACACTCCGGCCAACTATATCAGCGATAGTAGCACCAGTCATTTTTGAGTCGTACATGGCAACTCCAAGTGCGTTTGCTTTTATATTTCCCAAATCCCCGAGTCTATATTCGGCAGATACACCTGGGCACCCGTGTGGTTTCCTTTTTGGGTTCAAAATTTCTCCAATGTCATTGTCGACTGGATCCGTGTACTGGTATACGTGAAATCCATACTCCTTGTTCTTCTTTAAAGAAGTCAACTCGGCAACAACCCGCACGCTGCTTTCCTCGGCATAAAATCTAACAACCCCAATGGACGTACGCTTGGAGTCTCGAAGGAACATAAAGGCTTCTGCTGCGCCCCCTGCCTTGGCGTCTAAAAACATGTCTCGGCTATGTGCTTGGATCTTGGCCTCGTACGATTGGTACAAGAGGCCACCTAAGGCTGTCGCTAGCAGCAGCGTTATTGAAATAAAGACGCAAGCTATGGTTCCCCATGATGTGACCCCAGCATTGCCTACGCGACCCGCAACGCTCATTTTGCCTGCGACGTCTCCGTGTCTACTTTTGTACTCGTAGTAGTCACGTTCTTTGCGTGCCCGCGAGCGCTTCGTCGACGCGTTTTCACGGCGCTTCCTATTGATACTGGTATTGTCCGAAGCACCAGGCATTGTTGACGGTACTTTTAGGCACTCGCGTTGTTTCAACGGCAAAAGGTGCGACGCAAAGAGGCGAAGAGAGGAAACACGGGGCCAGGCAAGCCACCGCAGGGCCACTCCCTTGCGAGTGTTTTTCGTAGCATCATCAATAATAAATAAGATGAAGATGAGGAGGAGGTAGTGATAATAACATCCATCCTCCTACTACTACTAGCTAATATATGAGAGTTCATTATTTTTTTTTCTATTTTTTTGGGAGAGGAGAGCAGCACGGAATGATGGTGCGTATAGGCGTATTGGCAATGCTACACTAGGCTGGTATTATTACTTGGGAGAGTTGACCGACTGCCAGTTAGGGGCACTCCGTTGGCGTAAGACGTGTACACGTGAGAGATTCATAAAAAAAACTGTTTCTTTTTAAAAAATATATATATAATTTTAAAACGTCTCAGGTGTAGGAATCCGTCAAAGGAGTCGTACTGCACCCGCTACGCGATAAATTTACTTGACGAAAATCTCAACGTCATCAACGCCCCATGATTGTTTACACGCATCTTTATCAGACATGAAAGCACCAAAATTGATTTTAACTGTATCGCTACTATGAGTTTGTACAACATCCAACAATTGACTTAGACCAGCTTCTGGATGCGCATCGCCACATACGTTTATCTTGCCCGCGTTCGCCCCTGGCGTATCAAGCCATGCATACTCATCGTTGATCTTTGCGTACGCGGTGTCTCCGTCAACCCATTTGTCTAGGAAATGAAAACGCGCTTTCAAACGGATTTCAGTATGGGCTGGTAAATTGGTGTATATTTTCTCTGCGCCTTTCTTCGCAACTGTTTGTTGGCAGCTCCCCCCAAGGAACACGTTTGACGTGCCGCACGTCGATGTTTCCGAAACACTCCAACCTTTTGTGTCCTGGTTAAAAGTGTCATGTGCGACAATGCGCCATTGCTTCGTACCTCCTAACACAAGCTCTTGAGCTTCTAAGAAGCTCACGCCAGTTGCTTTCGTATCACTGGATCCAGACAGTTCTAAATCTCCTTCAATAATGATTGTGTCCCCAGCTTTAGGCGACAATGTACCGGTTTGTACAACATCGGCGGTCAACATAGCAGTGTTTACGCGCGATGCAGACAGCTGATTCTCGACGGTCATTGTCCCGGAAACGTTCATACTACCCGCTTTGAAGCTTTCCGCGGTCAACGACTTGGTGATCTTCACATCCCTATTTAATACTACATTATTCGTGGTGACTGCGTGCGCTGCGATCGCTAGCGACAGAACCAATGCGGCTGCGCGTATCATACTTCCCTCTGTTTGTTGTGTAACTGCGATTGCCTTTCGGTGTATGTCGGGAGCGAATGTTGCCAGTGGGGAGTGTGGAGGCGTAAGGCAGTTGCGGCGTGGAATCGCGGAGGTCGACAATCCTCGTCCAATACTGGGACGTGCAATAGTCAAAAGCAGGAAACAGCATTGCCCTCACTCGATCGATTGCCCTCCCTTCTTTTTTTCATCTCACGCAAAAAGACACACCTCTACGCTTCCTTCCATCGAGGGTGTAGGCTTGACCGTAGACTTGGGGGTGAGGGCATCCTATATACACATACCCTAATCCTATACATACATACCCTAATCCTAACCATATATGTTTCCTTCCATCGAGGATGTAGGCTTGGCCGTAGACTTGGGTATGAGGGCATCCTATAATAATCCTATACATACATACCCTAATCCTAACCATATATATTTCCTTCCATCGAGGGTGTAGGCTTGACCGTAGACTTGGGTATGAGGACATCCTATACACACATACCCTAATCCTAACCATATGTAGACGCTCCTTGCACTGCATGAAAAAAGAGAGGAGGTGCTGTTGCTCCATTTAGTGTACGGAATGGCGTGCCTCGACAAGGCAGGAATTCCCTATATCACCCAGCTCTCTCAGAAGGTTTCCTCGTCAAGGGATGAATGTACTAATTAGCGTACGGGGGAGTGGTCCTCGAACATTGGTGTGGACTGGGCTTAGGGCCAACTGCCGGTGCACAGGAGCAGCAACGTCAATCGCCGGTGGTGGAATCGAAGCACAGATGTACAAATTGGTCATTGCGCTACTTTGCGTCCTGCTTGCCGTTGCGTCGGCGCAGAAAGCGGCGCAGCAACCGCAACAAGCAGAGAAGAAGAAGTCACCCCTCGTTGGGAATTTTGGACCAAACGGTCAAAGGTTAGGACTAGCGTCGGCGCCTATGCGCCATAGATACCATTACGATGCCATGCACATCAACGGGAAGCCGTTTGTGACTTGCAATCACCCTGCGTTTAAGTTCGGGTGTGCTCACATGACTTACCCTCGTACGTTCATGAATCAACACCATAAACTTATTATGGGGGCTCAAATTGAGCATAAAAACGAGCCTATCTCGCATGTCGCAAAAGATGCCTTTTTACAGTTCGCTATGCAACAAGGCTGGTCCGTTAAGCGATCGGCATATAGAGGCAAACCTTTGGGTTACAAAGGTCCAGGAATGAAGTAAATCATGGTTTACTTTTGTAGTGTCACTATAGTCGTGGCCATATGCTGCAAGACCGCTTAGACAGAACACTACTTGTTTTTTGTGTCCGTAATTTTTTTTATAGTACATATTGATATAGCTAAATACACACTGTGACCCCGTTTTTTACACACTTTTCGTACAAAACATGCAATACCTCAAATTCCTCCGATAGCTAGTAAAGCATGCCTCAAAGTCAATGGTACATTGATTCATCTTCGTCCAGGATTCGTACGTGTCAAAGGATGACCCCGGTCAGCGGGTCGGATTGGAGCGACTCGAGCGATAAACATTTAAAATGGGGTGGGGGGGGGATTAAAAAACGAAACGAATGCAGCACAATAGTTTATGTTTTACAGTGGTTTATCATAATACACTTTACACAAGACCCGCCTTCATGTTGCTTACCTAGCCAGGAACCAGAGTGATCCAAAACAGCACTCTAAATTCTTGGTTGGTAAACCTTCTCGGGCCTGGCAGGTTTGACTCTTTTCTTGGAATCCTTCTCTTGCTGCACCGCTTTCAAACGTGCGTCTGTCATTCGGCCCAAAGTTTTTAGGTCCCCCATTCTAAGGCCACCTCTATTTCGCAAGACTTTGGCTGCCATAATGGACTCAATATTCAAATTGATTTTGCCAGTCACCTTTTTGTTTTTAAATTTACTAAACTTTGCATTGCGTTTGGCCATGCCATCCTTCGCGCCAACTTTTCTGACCTGTTTGGCTTTCTTACCTCGTTTTTGGTAGGGCTGAGACCGCTTCTTCCTGCCCAAACTTGACTTTCTAAGTTTTTTCCCTTGTGGCATCCTGCTGAACGATCCACGTCTCGCTGCGTCTCGAAGGTGCGTCCCGTCGTACACTTGGACTGAGCGTACGGTTCGATGAGCGTAGTAGCTGGTGGCCATGATGATTCTCATAAATGGTACAGTTACAGTAAGTTAGTAGTAGTATGGGAATATAAATAGATAAAAGAAGAAAAAATAAAAATAAAATATATATGGACAGTCATCTCATCATCATTCCATTGATGAACATCAACAAAGCGCAACAAGAGATCTGCAGCATGGCCATAGCATTGCTTATGAGTAGGGGGTACTACTTTAATACCATAAGAGGCAAAAGTTATCACGAATAATTAAGTATATTGATATACTATGTACGATATCACAAAATACAATGAAATGACAAAATATAAATTTACCTACTCTTCTTGCTCGTTAAAGAAACTCCGCACGTTGTACGTTGTATGTTGGTATTTCCATAAAAGGTGTTCAAGATAATACCACACAGTATGTATTGCACGAAAGGCAATTTGTTTCACCTACTGCGGTCTAATTCATACTACTGCATTGTTATTATGTATATAGTTGTTATATGATGCAACATACAATATATATAATGGAAAGAAGAAGAAGAGATACAACTGGCACGGTGCTACATTACACACAGTGAAACGAACTCAGCACCAATGTCCTCTGATGACGATCCCGACCCGTAACACCAACAGAAATTTTGGAAAAAGACAACAAAATGGACCTAGGATCACATTTTAATCCCGTGCAGGCCAACCAAATTTGGGCAGAAACATTGAAAAAAGAAAAAGCTTGCCTCAAGTTCAGCGAAAACTTTCGCGTCAATCCCAAAGCTATATCTCGTGCGACGGTACCACCAAAACCTTGTCAAGTAGATCCATTTGCCTTGGCGGAAAAGCTGAGAACGACTGATCCCAGCCAAGATAGTGCAGCAGACCCAGAAATAGAACAAATTATGAAAGCGTCGATGCGGCCACCGCAAGAAAAGTTTAAATTTCCTATGACCGGCTCTCAAACAATTGGTTGGTCGTGGAAGGTAGGCAACGAAAATTTTAAAAAGGATCAAAGATGGCGAGCAGTACACAAGCAAAGTGACATTGTAAGCTATGCAGATAACTACGTATTGTCGTTTGGGAAATCACCATATTGTAAAAATGATTGAAGAAGGTGTGTATCCAGCAGCATTGATGAGTATGATCGCAGAGAAACAGGGTCTTACATGCAGACCAACCAAGCATACATACACAACAGCAACTGTAAAAAAAACAAAGACGAAGACAGAGAATAAATTTATTTTTAAAAAATATATATGAGATGTATACACACTTAACACTGTAAAATGATTTTAAGGTTACTAAGTGACCGACTGCACTATTGGAAGAACCCGAAGTAGAATACTGAAACACATTGCTTTTTAGTGTCGACAAAAACGATTCACCAGCGGCAATGTGAGAAAATTACACTATCAACCGGCGGCCATTAAAAAAATATAAATTTTTAAAACGTAACGTTACATATTACGTAAGTATTAAAATTAGACAAGATATTTATATCCGATTCTATTACTTCTTCTTCCCTTTTTTCTTTCCCTTCTTAGGATACGCACCAGTAGCTCAACGAATACCAGGTATGTGCTAGGGGAATTGGGCGTTTAGGCTACGGCCAAGCCTAGGGGAATGGTCGGGCAAACGTTTCACATTGCAACCTTGTATGCCTCTCTGTGATACGCACCTGCTATCATCCAGGGTTTGTGCTGCGTAGGGTTCTACATTTAATGTCACTTACTTTGGCACTTTCATTAGAAAAATAATCGTAATAAATTGAATCTGCTCTTGCATACGGGATTCATCTTGCCGAATATAGTGATAACCCCTCACATGGTCGTTTCCTAACGTATTTATCCATGCCATTGTTGTGCTCATGGCGTGAGTTCGTACACTCCGTCACATTATGTCCTATTCCAATACATTTGTGTATCGTTGATGAGAAAAAGTCTCTACTCGCTTATTCCTACTCCTATCACCACTCTACGAACATAGGCCTCCTATGCTACGGCGTTGTAATTCTTATAATAATAATAATAATTCTTCTGCTGTGTCAATCTATTCATTCAGATTATTAGTAGTTGCTGTTGTTGTTGTTGGCCTATTCTTTTGCACACGATGATGATCGCCTTTTTTCCCCATTGTCTTCCATTATAGTCGTCCTTCTTGGGTCGTGCATGGCACTGTACTGCTCACGTACAGCGCGGCATAACTTGTGCGGATACAACGTGCCCTTGTACGGTAGACACAGCTCGGCCATTCTTGACGAACGACATGAACCGTTTGGCAAACGTTGAGGCGTACCGCCTATCATCGGTTGTCGATGAGGCGCTAGAGTCATTGAAGTTTTTATCGCGTTTGAATAGGGAGTCATTAGGGACGCTTTCCAGCCAAGACCCTGTCTTCAACAACCAGTTCCGGGCCGAGCAGCGGTATCAGAAATTAGTAGACGAGAGTGTTCGCATGGATCGTCGCCCCAAAGAGTTGGATGGAGCTGGTGTACAGCTGCGCATGGTGACAAAAGACTTGTGCCGTGCCATCAAGACGAAGCAGCAGCTTTCAAACAGTGCAAATGAAGTCTTGCCACAGAATGGTTCTGACAGGGTGCAAGTGTTGAGGGACGTACTAGCGGACTTGAAAAAAATTGTTAGGGTAAAGTTGTGCACGACTGTGGAACAGGAGGAGACGAAGAACGAAAACATTGCAGCTTTGACGATGAAAGCAAAGGATGCGCAGAAAGACGTCGAAGAACTAGAGATTCAACTTCGAATCGAAAGGAACAGAAAAGAAAAAAATCTATCTCGCTTTAACGATATTATCACGAAACTGAACGCCGAACTCGCAGACCTAAAAGACAAAACTGAAGCTGGAAGAAAGAAATTGCAAAAAGAGACCGATGACTCGCGAAATACGAACCAGCAGATGCACGAAAGCCATGTGAAGGAGTACGAAGAGCGGCTAGAAAAATTGAGAGAGGCAGTCGCCAATCAACAAAAAGAGCATTCTTCGGCTGAAGATCAGGCTAGGAAAACAAAATTGAAATTAGAAACAGAGGTTGTAAATTGGGTCAAAAAATACGATACGGACATGAATGAAAAACAAGAGTTAATTGATACATTGAACAAACAATATGATGCTGAAAAAGCAGAATTAAGGAAGCTTAGCGAATTCTTTGCCAAGATCGATCGAGACAAAGCAAATGAAGATGAAGAAAATGCAGAGGCCGAGGCAGAGCGCGAACGATTGCGCATGGCTATGCGCAAGGTCGACCTTGCTTGTGCCAAGATCCAAGCCTTGGTACGTGGTGTTCAAGCTCGCGTTGCAGCCACAAAAAAGGGCAAGAAGGGAAAGAAAAAAGGGAAGAAGAAGTAATAGAATCGGATATAAATATCTTGTCTAATTTTAATACTTACGTAATATGTAACGTTACGTTTTAAAAATTTATATTTTTTTAATGGCCGCCGGTTGATAGTGTAATTTTCTCACATTGCCGCTGGTGAATCGTTTTTGTCGACACTAAAAAGCAATGTGTTTCAGTATTCTACTTCGGGTTCTTCCAATAGTGCAGTCGGTCACTTAGTAACCTTAAAATCATTTTACAGTGTTAAGTGTGTATACATCTCATATATATTTTTTAAAAATAAATTTATTCTCTGTCTTCGTCTTTGTTTTTTTTACAGTTGCTGTTGTGTATGTATGCTTGGTTGGTCTGCATGTAAGACCCTGTTTCTCTGCGATCATACTCATCAATGCTGCTGGATACACACCTTCTTCAATCATTTTTACAATATGGTGATTTCCCAAACGACAATACGTAGTTATCTGCATAGCTTACAATGTCACTTTGCTTGTGTACTGCTCGCCATCTTTGATCCTTTTTAAAATTTTCGTTGCCTACCTTCCACGACCAACCAATTGTTTGAGAGCCGGTCATAGGAAATTTAAACTTTTCTTGCGGTGGCCGCATCGACGCTTTCATAATTTGTTCTATTTCTGGGTCTGCTGCACTATCTTGGCTGGGATCAGTCGTTCTCAGCTTTTCCGCCAAGGCAAATGGATCTACTTGACAAGGTTTTGGTGGTACCGTCGCACGAGATATAGCTTTGGGATTGACGCGAAAGTTTTCGCTGAACTTGAGGCAAGCTTTTTCTTTTTTCAATGTTTCTGCCCAAATTTGGTTGGCCTGCACGGGATTAAAATGTGATCCTAGGTCCATTTTGTTGTCTTTTTCCAAAATTTCTGTTGGTGTTACGGGTCGGGATCGTCATCAGAGGACATTGGTGCTGAGTTCGTTTCACTGTGTGTAATGTAGCACCGTGCCAGTTGTATCTCTTCTTCTTCTTTCCATTATATATATTGTATGTTGCATCATATAACAACTATATACATAATAACAATGCAGTAGTATGAATTAGACCGCAGTAGGTGAAACAAATTGCCTTTCGTGCAATACATACTGTGTGGTATTATCTTGAACACCTTTTATGGAAATACCAACATACAACGTACAACGTGCGGAGTTTCTTTAACGAGCAAGAAGAGTAGGTAAATTTATATTTTGTCATTTCATTGTATTTTGTGATATCGTACATAGTATATCAATATACTTAATTATTCGTGATAACTTTTGCCTCTTATGGTATTAAAGTAGTACCCCCTACTCATAAGCAATGCTATGGCCATGCTGCAGATCTCTTGTTGCGCTTTGTTGATGTTCATCAATGGAATGATGATGAGATGACTGTCCATATATATTTTATTTTTATTTTTTCTTCTTTTATCTATTTATATTCCCATACTACTACTAACTTACTGTAACTGTACCATTTATGAGAATCATCATGGCCACCAGCTACTACGCTCATCGAACCGTACGCTCAGTCCAAGTGTACGACGGGACGCACCTTCGAGACGCAGCGAGACGTGGATCGTTCAGCAGGATGCCACAAGGGAAAAAACTTAGAAAGTCAAGTTTGGGCAGGAAGAAGCGGTCTCAGCCCTACCAAAAACGAGGTAAGAAAGCCAAACAGGTCAGAAAAGTTGGCGCGAAGGATGGCATGGCCAAACGCAATGCAAAGTTTAGTAAATTTAAAAACAAAAAGGTGACTGGCAAAATCAATTTGAATATTGAGTCCATTATGGCAGCCAAAGTCTTGCGAAATAGAGGTGGCCTTAGAATGGGGGACCTAAAAACTTTGGGCCGAATGACAGACGCACGTTTGAAAGCGGTGCAGCAAGAGAAGGATTCCAAGAAAAGAGTCAAACCTGCCAGGCCCGAGAAGGTTTACCAACCAAGAATTTAGAGTGCTGTTTTGGATCACTCTGGTTCCTGGCTAGGTAAGCAACATGAAGGCGGGTCTTGTGTAAAGTGTATTATGATAAACCACTGTAAAACATAAACTATTGTGCTGCATTCGTTTCGTTTTTTAATCCCCCCCCCACCCCATTTTAAATGTTTATCGCTCGAGTCGCTCCAATCCGACCCGCTGACCGGGGTCATCCTTTGACACGTACGAATCCTGGACGAAGATGAATCAATGTACCATTGACTTTGAGGCATGCTTTACTAGCTATCGGAGGAATTTGAGGTATTGCATGTTTTGTACGAAAAGTGTGTAAAAAACGGGGTCACAGTGTGTATTTAGCTATATCAATATGTACTATAAAAAAAATTACGGACACAAAAAACAAGTAGTGTTCTGTCTAAGCGGTCTTGCAGCATATGGCCACGACTATAGTGACACTACAAAAGTAAACCATGATTTACTTCATTCCTGGACCTTTGTAACCCAAAGGTTTGCCTCTATATGCCGATCGCTTAACGGACCAGCCTTGTTGCATAGCGAACTGTAAAAAGGCATCTTTTGCGACATGCGAGATAGGCTCGTTTTTATGCTCAATTTGAGCCCCCATAATAAGTTTATGGTGTTGATTCATGAACGTACGAGGGTAAGTCATGTGAGCACACCCGAACTTAAACGCAGGGTGATTGCAAGTCACAAACGGCTTCCCGTTGATGTGCATGGCATCGTAATGGTATCTATGGCGCATAGGCGCCGACGCTAGTCCTAACCTTTGACCGTTTGGTCCAAAATTCCCAACGAGGGGTGACTTCTTCTTCTCTGCTTGTTGCGGTTGCTGCGCCGCTTTCTGCGCCGACGCAACGGCAAGCAGGACGCAAAGTAGCGCAATGACCAATTTGTACATCTGTGCTTCGATTCCACCACCGGCGATTGACGTTGCTGCTCCTGTGCACCGGCAGTTGGCCCTAAGCCCAGTCCACACCAATGTTCGAGGACCACTCCCCCGTACGCTAATTAGTACATTCATCCCTTGACGAGGAAACCTTCTGAGAGAGCTGGGTGATATAGGGAATTCCTGCCTTGTCGAGGCACGCCATTCCGTACACTAAATGGAGCAACAGCACCTCCTCTCTTTTTTCATGCAGTGCAAGGAGCGTCTACATATGGTTAGGATTAGGGTATGTGTGTATAGGATGTCCTCATACCCAAGTCTACGGTCAAGCCTACACCCTCGATGGAAGGAAATATATATGGTTAGGATTAGGGTATGTATGTATAGGATTATTATAGGATGCCCTCATACCCAAGTCTACGGCCAAGCCTACATCCTCGATGGAAGGAAACATATATGGTTAGGATTAGGGTATGTATGTATAGGATTAGGGTATGTGTATATAGGATGCCCTCACCCCCAAGTCTACGGTCAAGCCTACACCCTCGATGGAAGGAAGCGTAGAGGTGTGTCTTTTTGCGTGAGATGAAAAAAAGAAGGGAGGGCAATCGATCGAGTGAGGGCAATGCTGTTTCCTGCTTTTGACTATTGCACGTCCCAGTATTGGACGAGGATTGTCGACCTCCGCGATTCCACGCCGCAACTGCCTTACGCCTCCACACTCCCCACTGGCAACATTCGCTCCCGACATACACCGAAAGGCAATCGCAGTTACACAACAAACAGAGGGAAGTATGATACGCGCAGCCGCATTGGTTCTGTCGCTAGCGATCGCAGCGCACGCAGTCACCACGAATAATGTAGTATTAAATAGGGATGTGAAGATCACCAAGTCGTTGACCGCGGAAAGCTTCAAAGCGGGTAGTATGAACGTTTCCGGGACAATGACCGTCGAGAATCAGCTGTCTGCATCGCGCGTAAACACTGCTATGTTGACCGCCGATGTTGTACAAACCGGTACATTGTCGCCTAAAGCTGGGGACACAATCATTATTGAAGGAGATTTAGAACTGTCTGGATCCAGTGATACGAAAGCAACTGGCGTGAGCTTCTTAGAAGCTCAAGAGCTTGTGTTAGGAGGTACGAAGCAATGGCGCATTGTCGCACATGACACTTTTAACCAGGACACAAAAGGTTGGAGTGTTTCGGAAACATCGACGTGCGGCACGTCAAACGTGTTCCTTGGGGGGAGCTGCCAACAAACAGTTGCGAAGAAAGGCGCAGAGAAAATATACACCAATTTACCAGCCCATACTGAAATCCGTTTGAAAGCGCGTTTTCATTTCCTAGACAAATGGGTTGACGGAGACACCGCGTACGCAAAGATCAACGATGAGTATGCATGGCTTGATACGCCAGGGGCGAACGCGGGCAAGATAAACGTATGTGGCGATGCGCATCCAGAAGCTGGTCTAAGTCAATTGTTGGATGTTGTACAAACTCATAGTAGCGATACAGTTAAAATCAATTTTGGTGCTTTCATGTCTGATAAAGATGCGTGTAAACAATCATGGGGCGTTGATGACGTTGAGATTTTCGTCAAGTAAATTTATCGCGTAGCGGGTGCAGTACGACTCCTTTGACGGATTCCTACACCTGAGACGTTTTAAAATTATATATATATTTTTTAAAAAGAAACAGTTTTTTTTATGAATCTCTCACGTGTACACGTCTTACGCCAACGGAGTGCCCCTAACTGGCAGTCGGTCAACTCTCCCAAGTAATAATACCAGCCTAGTGTAGCATTGCCAATACGCCTATACGCACCATCATTCCGTGCTGCTCTCCTCTCCCAAAAAAATAGAAAAAAAAATAATGAACTCTCATATATTAGCTAGTAGTAGTAGGAGGATGGATGTTATTATCACTACCTCCTCCTCATCTTCATCTTATTTATTATTGATGATGCTACGAAAAACACTCGCAAGGGAGTGGCCCTGCGGTGGCTTGCCTGGCCCCGTGTTTCCTCTCTTCGCCTCTTTGCGTCGCACCTTTTGCCGTTGAAACAACGCGAGTGCCTAAAAGTACCGTCAACAATGCCTGGTGCTTCGGACAATACCAGTATCAATAGGAAGCGCCGTGAAAACGCGTCGACGAAGCGCTCGCGGGCACGCAAAGAACGTGACTACTACGAGTACAAAAGTAGACACGGAGACGTCGCAGGCAAAATGAGCGTTGCGGGTCGCGTAGGCAATGCTGGGGTCACATCATGGGGAACCATAGCTTGCGTCTTTATTTCAATAACGCTGCTGCTAGCGACAGCCTTAGGTGGCCTCTTGTACCAATCGTACGAGGCCAAGATCCAAGCACATAGCCGAGACATGTTTTTAGACGCCAAGGCAGGGGGCGCAGCAGAAGCCTTTATGTTCCTTCGAGACTCCAAGCGTACGTCCATTGGGGTTGTTAGATTTTATGCCGAGGAAAGCAGCGTGCGGGTTGTTGCCGAGTTGACTTCTTTAAAGAAGAACAAGGAGTATGGATTTCACGTATACCAGTACACGGATCCAGTCGACAATGACATTGGAGAAATTTTGAACCCAAAAAGGAAACCACACGGGTGCCCAGGTGTATCTGCCGAATATAGACTCGGGGATTTGGGAAATATAAAAGCAAACGCACTTGGAGTTGCCATGTACGACTCAAAAATGACTGGTGCTACTATCGCTGATATAGTTGGCCGGAGTGTAGTAATCCACGCTCATAAGGACGACTGCATATCCCAGCCTATAGGAAACAGTGGAGAGTTTTTAGCAGAAGGCGTTATTAGCCTGGGTAATCCGAACGAGATCGGTACCAAGTTGCCAAAAGACAACGAACAAGAGGGCAAAATCGCTGCCAAGGCTACAAGTCCCGGTACCGGCAATGCTGTTATGGCAAGCAAATCAAGCGAGGGTGCACCTGCCCCTACCAATGCAGGAAGAGGAAGTGAGAAACCGGCGATTATTGCTGCCAGCAAGCAGCGTATACAACCCGCCCGCACTGCTGGGGGTATTTTCAACACTGAAGGCAACGGTCGTGAAGAACAGCAAGTTTCCTCCCCTTCGATAGTCAATGCCGGTAGCAACGTAGAGTCGCCAAATAGTCAAGGGCAGCGTCCGGGAAACGTGCCTTCTTCTCCACCGAATAAGCCTGCTCCACTGGCAAAAACCGACAAAGCAAATGATGAGGAGACCATAGAGCCTAGAGGAGACAACAATGGTCAAAGAAGTAGTACGCCTTCTACACTGAACGGCGCGGGTACTAAGCCGCAGCATTCGCCAGATACTTTTAAGGCCCAAAGTCCTAGCGGTCCAAAAGGACCAGATAATTTGAATAATGGAAATTCTTTGGAGAATCAAGAAAAGCAAAACGACTCGACGAATGAAGACAAAAATCAAGAGAAGAAATCAGGTAAGGAGGCAATGAAAGCGGGAAAAGGCCAGGAAAACGAGGTAGAAGAAAAAGCAAAAGTAGGGCAAAACGAGCAAAATTCTGAAGCTAGTAACAATGTGGAGGGTGGTGACGGTAGAAAAAAAAAGAATTTAAGGGGGGCTGATGATAAAAAGGAGGAAGAAGAAACTGACAAGAAGAAAACCACACCAATGCATCCATCGCATCATGGTCCTGTTGTGAAACCAGAGCAAGTAAAAGAATTTAAGGGGGCTGATGATAAAAAGGAGGCAGAAGAAACTGACAAGAAGAAAACCACGCCAATGCATCCATCGCATCATGGTCCTGTTGTGAAACCAGAGCAAGTAGAGAAAGAGAAAAAGGAAAAGGAAAAAGAAGCTCAACACCCAAGCAATCATGTGGCAAAACAAATTGACGGTCAAAAGAATGTCAAGCAGCAAGACAAAAGCTCCGACCACAGCGAAAAAAATATTAAAATGCCCCAAAACCACCCGGGTGATCATAAAGATGGTTCGCCGCAGATGCATAGCCACGAGAAACATTCCAATGGTGAAGGCGGCCAGACTGCACCGAACAAAAATCATGTCGGGATATATGGCAGTCATAGCGGATCTTCTGCCAACACCAACAATGTACCGAGGGGTGAAAGCGGGCCAGCCGGCGAGGATAATGATGATAAGAGTGGATCCAGCGGAGGCAGCGGTTCAAGTGAGAACCGCGGCTCAAGCAGAGGCAGCGGACCCAGTGGGAGTAGTGGATCCGATGATAGCAGGGGATCAGGTAGTAGCAGTGGGAATAATGGAAATAAAGCAGCGGGATTATCGAACGGTGCACATCAACAGCAGGTGGATGCGCCTAACAAAGGCTCTAATGATGTGGGCTCAAGTGGAAGCAGCGGCTCAAGTGGGAGCAGCGGCTCGAGTGGGAGCAGTGGCTCGAGTGGGAGCAGTGGCTCGAGTGGGAGCAGTGGCTCAAGTGGAAGCAGCGGCTCAAGCGGAGGCAGCGGACCCAGTGGCAGTAGTGGATCCAATGATAGCAGTGGGAATAATGGAAATAAAGCAGCGGGATTATCGAACGGTGCAAATCAACAGCAGGTGGATGCGTCTAGCAAAGGCTCTAATGAAGTGGGGAAGCATTCCGGCCTTGCGAATGGTATCCATGGCGGCGACTTACCAAAGCATGGTCCAAGTGGCTCTGGGGGAGGTCATGGTGGTCCAAGTGGCTCTTCCGGGGGTCATAGTGGCGGCAGTGGTCCAAATCAACCACCTGATTATTCTTCATCAGGGTCTGGTAGCAACGGTGCAACACCTGAAGTTAATAAGCCAGGCATTTCATCTTCCTCCGGGGCATCTGGCCCATCTTCCAGTCATGGAACTAATGGCCCGCCTCCAACAATGCACAATAATGTAGCAAATAGCCAAGACCCAAATGTTCTGCACGTAAAACACATGCTATTAAATATTAAGCAAACACAAAATCCAGAGGAAAAAAAGATAAAATTAGCGCACTTGAAGAAGGTTTTGATAGCCCTCAAAGCAAAAAAACTAGCCGAGATGCAAGGCAAACCACCACCCCCCGAAGAGCACGCGGAAGACGACAAGGATGACAACAATGATGGTGGCGCGAAGGGTCCATTGGTGAACCTTGTACCTAAGCCACCTGGTAAAATTGATGATAGAAATGACATGAAGAAGACTAGAAAATCGCATTTTATTTTTGGAGGTGATAATAAGGACAGCAGTGGAGGTAGTGATGGTAATAGCGGTGGTAGTGGTAACAGTGGACCCAGTGGTGACAGTGGCAGTAGTGGCCCCTCAAACGCTCCAAATGAAATTAGTGGTAGCGGACCTAGTGCAAATAGTGGGCCTAGTGCTAATAGTGGGCCTGATGCAAATAGTGGACCTAGTGCAAATAGTGGACCTAGTGCAAATAGTGGACCTAGTGCAAATAGTGGGCCTGATGCAAATAGTGGGCCTAGTGCAAATAGTGGACCTAGTGCAAATAGTGGGCCTAGTGCAAATAGTGGGCCTAGTGCAAATAGTGGGCCTAGTGCAAATAGTGGACCTGGTGCAAACAGCGGGCCTGCAAATAATGAAGACATGGGTCCAGTTGCAAATAAGGACAACGATGCACCGAATTCGGACGATAACGGCGAAGGAGGGCCTAATGCCAATAGCGATATAACAAACAAGCCACCCCCAGGACCAAATGCTCAGGACGAAAATAGCAGTGGAAGCTCGGGGTCCAGTGGTGCAGGGGGTGGTACTTCAAGTTCTGGCTCAAGTGATAGTCCAAGCGGTTCAGGATCTGCTGATGGAAAGAGCGGCAGCAGTGGTGGCTCTGGTCCAAGCGGTGGCGGTGCCATGGATGGCAGTTCTAGCGGTGCTAGCGGTGCTAGCGGAAACGACAATAACGACAATAACGACAATGACCCACCACCACCCCCAGAGTTTGGCAATGGCGCACGCGACTATGATGGCGAACCTGCGCCGTATCGATATCGCCGCCGTGAGAAAATGAAGGATGCAAGCTCTATTGCTGCTGCTTTAGGAAATGATCACCCTGGATTAAAGCGCGCAGAACAAGCTATTAAAGATAAAGCGACTCTTCAAAAAGATGGGGAAGGCCCGAAGAAGGATGGAAATGACAATGGTAACGATGACAACAATTTTGATAACAACAACAACAACGATAGAGATCAGGTGTAGACCACAGGTAATAAATCTTTTTTTTTAATAATACGCTGTACTGATGATGAAACATCCAAGTTATTAGGACTTCTATTTTACTTAGACTACATTATGGTCCCACCACCATAACCACCCCTGAAGAAAAATTATTATTTTATTACTCTGTGTAGGCTTATGTAATAACACTGTAATCATATTATATTTTATTATTGCCCATTATTAATTTTTATTACTCTCTACTATTATTATTAATTATTATTTATTACATTGGTTTTGTTTTGTTGTAATTATAATAGTAATAAATACTCTTCTGTAATAATAATATTAAAAAAAGATAACATTTTCGCTGCTGAGATGGCGATTAGCGAATTCGTCGAATGACAGCAACGCCCCAGCCAAATTTGGATTTCTTGGATAACAAAATGGCGTCTATCATCTCCGGCGAGACAAGTACCGCTAGTCATGGCGATGGAAAGACGCACAAACTCGTGCCCACGGCAACGTTAGTTGGTCATACGGACCGGGTATGGTCAGTTGATTTTTCGCCGGACGGCACACTCCTAGCATCTTGTGGAGGCGACAAGAACGTTCGTATATGGGCGAAAGAATATAGTCAGGGTGGTAACAAGGGCCACTCGAAGTGGTTCTCTTTATGTGTTTTGGATGAAGCTCAGCGACGAACAGTCCGATGCGTTAAATGGTCTCATTGTGGGCGCATGTTGGCGGCCACCAGCTTTGATTCGACAACGGCCATATGGCGCCGTGTTGGAAAAGAAGGATTTGAGTTGGCAGCAATTTTAGAAGGGCATGAAAATGAAGTGAAGTCGGTGGCATGGAATCGTGCCGACAGCTTGCTGGCAACCAGTAGTCGAGACAAAAGTGTATGGGTATGGGAAGCTTTGGGCGATATTGGGGCTGGCGATGATCCTGAGGAGGATGATATTGATAACAATATCCCAGCAGACTTTGAGTGTGCCTCGGTGCTAATGGGTCACTCGCAAGATGTGAAGTCTGTCATTTTTGATCCAAATGAAAACCGTCTGGTATCCTGCAGTTACGACGATACACTAAAAGTTTGGGAGGAGGATGAGGATGACTGGTACTGCTCAGAAACATTGACCGGCCATACGTCGACAGTCTGGAGTATATCGTTCGAAAAAACAAGCAATCGATTGGTTTCAGGAAGCGACGATTGTACGTGTATAATATGGAAAAAAGAGAAGATAGACGAGTCTGCGGACGGTGGCGAGGGCGTTGTGGGGGCGACTACTAAATGGAAGCAAGGAGCAGTTTTAAAGGGGTATCATGATCGAAGTATATATTGCGTGGATTGGTCAAAATTGAACAACAAGATAGCTAGCGTTGGGGCTGACGATAGAATATGCATTTATGATGCAGGCAAGGATGCGACGGAGGAAGTCCAGTTGCTGTGCAAGTTGGAGAAAGGACATACGTCTGACGTGAACTGCGTATCCTGGCACCCAAAAGAAGAGAATGTCCTTGCAACATGTGGCGACGATAATTTGGTCAAGATATGGGTACTCGAGAAAGTTTGAGTGATGGCACGCGGCGCGAGGCCTTGCGAGCACTGATAATTATACGTACATGTGTGTACTAAAAAAATCTTTTTTTATCTTCTTTTAAAACGAATTAAAAAGTCTTTTACAGCTACTAAAAATACCCTGTCTGGTATACGCGCCTGTTCTCGTTCATCCAACAATCTTAGCTATTGTCCCACGACACTAGTACTCGTTGTGTAGCGACAATTTCTCTCCAAAACGCCACCGACGAGGAACCGCATACGCAGCCCGGGACGACGATATGTACATAGGTGTTTGGTGTGTTTCACAACAAACACGAAAAACGATTGAGGTTCATTTCTACTTTTGAGTGGCCATTACTCCCATCATATTCAAATTGAATTCCTCTACGCGCTTCAAATCACTTGCCTTGTCAGTCCGAAACTTCAGGCAAACCTTGTCGTCTGTTACCTTTAACACAAGCATTCCATCGCAGTGCCGATACTTCATGGAATATCTAACGTTGCTCGGGTTTTGCTCGTACAACGCCTTTGCCTTGGAAACAAAGCCGTCAAACTCAGTTACGTACACCATCGGGCAACAATCCTTCCAAGGTCCTTTGCAATATAATGGCGTCAAAATTGCGTTGGTAGAAAGGAGGCTCTGTGCGCTAGCCAACGAAGACCCTGCGTGCTCAGGCATCGTCGATCATAATAATCTCCTCCTTCAAAAAAAAAAGAGAAGAAGAAGAAGATGAACACATCTCATTATTATTTATTATAAAATGATAATATAGCACCACTACAACATAATACCAATAATTTTATCAATACAACAACATTACGTATATATTCTTCATAATAATAATAAAATAATTGGTGTGTGTAGTTGTGTCGATGATGTTTGTTTGCTGTTATAAATAATTACAATAGTAGTATCAGTGATGTTTTGTAGTGTAGTAGTAGTGTGGTAATAGTAGCTAGTATATATATGACAATGAATAATAAAATCGAGTGTTGTGTAACAATAGTGATCAGTTGTTTATTGTGAGCATCTCATTGCCACATCATGTATTATATAGGTAAGTTTATATTCATAAGAGTATAATAATCATCGAAAGAGAGGAGGAGGAGGAGTGGTTGTTTGTTGTAGTAGGCAAAAGCAAGGAAGCAGCAGGAATGGACTTTCAAGTACGCTCGAGATAGGCACTGCTACACAATCTAGACTATAAGAAATCGATTGGCTAAGGATTTCGCGCAGAACCCTTTTCGTGCTCACTTGGACTCTACGAAATTGATCCTATATCATATAGCACAGATTGGTCCATTGTCCTCAGTGTAAAAGGTGGAACCCCATCACTTTTTTCCATTGTCCTCTGTGCAAAAGGTAAGCCCAGGTAATCCCATCACTTTTTTCCATTGTCC
>LT658517.1:0-25646 GCA_900128575.1 Stramenopiles sp. TOSAG41-1
TTTTTTACTATTAGTAGAGGTGAGAATTAGAATGATGATGAATAAATGGATACGCAAAAGGCAAGGCAGGCTAAAGTGTGAATCCGCTTTGTTATTCACCCATACTTGGAATTTAAAGTAAAGATGTCAGGTGTAGTAGCTGCAAACGAGATTGGTGATAATTTTGTCTTCGAGAGTACGCTTCCTCCTGTTGAATTCGTTGCTAGTCTCAAAGCTGAAAAAGGCGATGAGCATAAAATAGCTTCGATTGTCAACTTGGCCTACAACAGAGGAGAAAAGGGTATGTGGAAAAATCATGCCAAACGTACAAATCCCGAGGAGATTAAGAAACACTGCTGCAATTATAATATGATCATAGTGAGAGTTGCAAACAAAGGTGTTGTAGAAAAGGAACAAAAAATTGTTGGAACTGTGTACGTCACCAATAGCTTTTGCGGTGACTCTGAAGTTGGAGAACTCGGTATGCTTGCTGTGCACGAAGACTACTTAGGCCAGGGTATTGGTACTCTACTAATTCAATGCGCTGAGGAATATTGCAGAAGATCTCACTGTAAAACAATTCGTCTAGAACTCTTAACCCCAAAAAGCTACGTTCATCCTTTCAAAAAGCGATTGGACGAGTGGTATAGGAGAATGCAGTATGTAAAAGGGCTGACAGAAGATTTCAACAAAGTCTATCCACACATCGTGCCTATGCTATCATGTGAATGCGACTTTACGGTATACACAAAGATTCTATCGGCAACAAAACCTTCGCCATCTAAGATGCTAAACTCTGATGAGAATACTAAGGCCTCAGATGCATCAAACTTTCAAGATATAAATAGCGCGTCTAGCATGGATCCCGAGGAGTATTATGATCAAATGGCGAATGAGTACAACGAAATTGTAGTTAAAAAATGGGGATATAAAATGCCAGAAGAGGTTGTGCGACGATTACTACTGGCCAAAGTACCCTGTACTTCAAGAGTATTAGATCTCGGGTGTGGTAATGGCTTGGTTGGAGTGGAATTGTACAAAAATGGTTACATGGACATATGCGGTGTAGATATAAGTGATAAGATGATTGACTTGGCACAACAAACAAAGACCTACAAAAACATTTTGAAATTTGATCTATCAAAAAACTTACCGTTTGCAGCAGATTCGTATGATGCGCTCGTTTGTGTCGGGACAACAACATACTTGGACCCATCTGTTATCCATGATTGGTGTAGAATTGTAAAGTTCGGTGGGTACATAGTCTTCACGCACAAAACAGCCGTATGGAAAATTTGGGAGCCGATACAAGAACAACTAGCGCATGATATGAAAATTGAAAAATTATCTGTCTCGGAAGACCTTCCATACTTGCCTGGGTTTTCTGAAGATGCTAGACTGCATGAACGAGCACGAATCTATATATACAAGGTGTTGTAAACGACAACACTACAAATAAGTCTTATGTATAAATGAAAAAATTCTTCCTTATCTATAATGCTGATTTATATTAAGTGTTCAAGATAATGTTTTTTTATATTATACAGAGTAGTACTCTGTACGTTAGGTTCTTTGGATAGTGAAGCTGGACACTTAGTAACCTTTAAAACCATTTTAAATTACACCCAGTTGAATTTTATATTTTTACATATACAGAGAGTTTTCAAATCATTACTTTATGCTAAAATTTAAACGTTAAATTGCTGTTCAACGCCTTCCTTGCTGTAAAGTGGATTAGTGATTACGCTAGGTCTCTTCTCTACTGAATTGCGTTGGCGTTTCTCTTTCATTTTCTCTTCCTGTAATTCGGTAACAAAATATTTTATGTGCTTCTTTGCTGCTTTCCGCCATTTCTTTGATTTTTTGCCATTGAAATTGAATAAAAATGCTACAACAAGAAGTCGCATCAAGGAAAAGAATATAACGACGTCAAATATGGATGTAACCATAGAAGTCCATGAAAAAGTCAACAAATGATTCATGTTCCTTTTGGTTCTAACCACAATTCGTACTCCATAAGCATCAACTTTTTTTAATACATTCGGGTCTGGTGTCGATTGAGGAGGCAACACTGCGCGATTCCAATTCAAAGCACAATTTATCTGCAGAATCATGCTGATAACGTCTGTTGATAGAGAAAATGTATTGTCTCTTACGGGTAGATTTGAAAATTCAGCATCAATATACACACCAACACCTGTTGTTCGAACATATGGCTTTCCATATGATATGCCAGGATAGTCAAATATTGTCTTGTTATATTCGTCTAATCGAAGTCCACATAACTTTAACCACTGAGAAACGGTAAATTTCACAACCAATTGTTTAGGATTCGAAATGGAAGAAATATCTATGAGTGAGTTGTTTACTGCTGGATTGTAGTTGAGTCCAAGCGCTTTATACGCTTCCTTAATTTGTTTTCTTTTTAAGGAACGCGGAAGCTTGACATATATGGGGGTAGAAGTCGTAGGAACTTGCGACACGTAGTCTAGTTCTGGTATTTCTGCTCCGATCTGTAGTCCCATCATCATGTCTTCCACATGCTCTGCATAATATATCTTTCTTGAGCCTTCTACGATGGTATCGCCATCAATATTATGCAGTCGCTCGACGAACATGGTGGACGCCCAGTAATTTCCTGGTGAAATTCCTTTCGTAAATACTGTTTGCTCGCTGTAAGTTCTGCACTTTATATTACTGTAGTTCCATGTTCCATACTCAAAATAATCGTAGTCCCTATTGTCACAATATTTTAAAGGTGCTTTGGAGTAGACGGATTCGTCCATCCACATAGTTGAAGTAATTCTAGCATGAGCGGTATTACTCCATCCTTTTGTGTAAAAAATAAAGTAAACTAAAGAGAGAATCCACGTCAATACAAACAAGCAGTTATAGCCAACGACAATTTTTTTTTCGTCAACATATGTAGTGACGGGTAGCGGTACGCGCTTGTAGTAGAAGCGTCTGCCGGGGCAAAGGGTTTGCATCTGGCACAATAGCTGTTATAGTCGCTGTGTGCAATGTTATGCAAGTTATCTCCACGACTTTCCATTGGTGGACGTGCGTCACACGTTGAAGAACGCAAGTAAGTAACACACACAGGCAACCATTATTAATACTAATAATATAATAATAATAATAATAACAAACAATATATATTATTATATATATATTATATATATACAGTCAGTATAATAAAAGATAATAAAATATATTAGACTAAATAATAACTGATATATCAGCTAATAATAAAATATTTTTTTTATACAGGTACATATACATACAGGTTACTCAGGAGACCTGAGTTTATGTGACAGCGTCTCAGATACGATAGCAACCTCTCTGCCTTGGTCGAGTAGATTGCATGCATTTTTATTATATTTATGTGGCAAATGTGGAAAAGCAAAACGGAAGTCATTGTCAGGAGGGAGGGCACAGGGATAACTTTAGCGAAACAGACAGTCTAGAGGAGGGCATCGAGTAGGATAACTTTAGGCGACCATAGTAGAAAATTATACATCATACTCAAGCGAAGCTGCGGGTTTCTTGCCCGAATAATAGGCAATAATACAGTAGGAAAAATTGTAATGTAGCACTAGCTAGCCAGTATCTGAAATAATAATAATTATGGGTCCTTATTATTTCAATTATTATCCTATTATGGATGGATGTCATATCTTGAAATTATATATATTGGACACTACTATTATTATTATAGTTAGGGCTACACACTCATTTTTTTTTTCTCTTCTTCTTCTTCTTCTTCTCTTCTTCTATGAAATTCTCGCGTCGACCATCGACTTTCAAAATCAAACGAGTATTCTACGGTGTAGCCGTTGGTACACGTTTGCGATTGGCCAAAGTAGGAGTGCATGCTCTCTGCCTACAATTGGAAACATGTCATCGTTTACAACTAAACAAAGCTCGGGCGGCAGGAGCGCACAAAGTGTACGATGGAAACGACGGGGTGGTGCAAGAGACTCGTCTTATGGTAGAAGCGAAAGCAATCTTCGACATGTCAATAAATGTAACAGCAGTGGCTGGGGGCTTCGACAGGAAACAGGGCATGGTTGGGGAAATCGTGACAATAGTGGTACAAATCGTAGCTGGGGCTCCCGAAGCTACTCTGGGGATCAAGGATGGGCGAGCAAGGCCCCGAAAACAACCTGGGGTCAAATTGAAAGTTCTAATGGCTCAAAAACTAAAACAGAGTTTTCCTGGGGTAATAGCTCTCAAAGAAGTGATTCTGGTAATTGGCATAACCAAAGCGACACCCAAGGCAATGGATGGGGAAACAAACCCCCAAATTCATCGTGGGACAAGCAAGAACGTTCCTTTAGCTCACAAAACAAAAGAGACCGTTTCTGGGGTGATGGCCCGCAAAGAAGTGACCCTGGTAAAACACATGCTGATTCAATATCTCGTGGCAACGTGGAAGAAAGGGCTATTCCTCGACAAGGTGGGCAGACTAAGAAATTTTTTCTGGTCAAATCTTGGCAGGGAACACAAAAACGTGATAAGTCGGTCATAAAAGCTATAGAAAGTATGTCGAGACCTAAAGACTTGACAAAGTACCGGGGATACACATTATTACAGAAGGAGGGATGGGATTCTACGAAAGTCGATGATGCTTCCAAAGGACCAGTCGTGCCCCAACTGACAGCTGTTCAGGGATCCGGTCTAGGCAATACACCTCTTGGTTTCGCCACATCCAATATACAAAATGTTCAAGCATCTACGAATAATCAAATGAATCAAAACCTTAAACTTGCAACGATGATACGCCTAGACACAAATGGAAACTGCAATGTCATACCTGTTCCTGACACTCTAAACTTGAAAGTATCGGAAAAGAAACATTTACAGTACATTTTTGAATCAGAATATCCGGAATTGTTTTGTGGTCAAAAAGGTGAAAAATGTCTATTAGAAAACGTGAAAGTGGATTTTTTTTGTGGTTACGCCAGCGTTTTATTAGAATCGACTGATTTTGACTTGTACATAGCAAAAAGTGAATTTTCCCGAAAACGGTGGGATTTGAAAACCAAACAAGAAGAAAGAAACGGTAAAACGAATAGTTTTCGTGGTGGTAAACGACGAGGTTTAGGTCTTCAAAATAACACAAACACATTTAAACAAGAAAAATCTACCTGGATGAAGACTAATAAACTAAATCTTTATGCCAAAGAGTACTTCAACATAGCCTGCTATGGTGCATGCTTAATCATACTTTTGCGCCAGGTTGCTTGGGAAAAGAATGAGTTCAATCGTTCCAATGTAGCCTATGAATTCGGCATTGTCGATCCAAAATTCATGGATGCAATTAAAAAGAACACGAAGGCACTTGAGAAAGATGTTTGTTTACAAGTAAAGGATATGGAGATAGATGCGAATGGAAACGGTATGAATCTACATAATGGTACCAAAGGATCACATTCTTTTTACATTGAAGCGGGCATAAAGTACACTAAAAGCGGATATCAATTCGACGTAGTCCCATTTGTAAAGCCTGTATGATAGCTGATACAGTCGCGTGATCGTATGAAACAATGTGTAAAAAATATACACTCTCTCTTATGTTGGAAAAATCTAATTACAAGTGTAAGAGTGTAAATATGTTATCATAGTTTAGTTAAGTTTATATTCGTACGATCGTATTTTACATCTCTCAATATATATATTTGGAGATTAAAATTTTATTTAACTTAGTAATTATAATTTATCATATAATTGTGTCATATATATAATTGTGTCTAAATACGATTTATTGTTGTCTACACAACTCAACTATACACTACTCAAACAACATCATCACTGTCTTTTCCAATAGTGTCATTCAGTGCACTTAAAGAAGAATGTGCTTCTTCTGTATCATCTTCCACAGCATCCAAGATTGATCGGATGGCTTGGTTGTCGCCAGGAACAATTTTTTCTTTGAAAGAGTATTCGGCAGACCTCAGCAAAGTTTCGCTTCTTGTCAAAGCGTCTTGGACGGGAGTTGCTTCTAGAGCGCCATACTCACCGATATAATCTTCGCTATCTGATTCATATTGGTCCTGCTCATTTTCAGGATCTTCTTTGGGTGGTCTCGGCCTAGCAGGTGCCTCATTTTCTTCGCCATTGATTCGCTGCGATATACATTCCAGTTCATGCACGAAAAACCTATCTGAACGAACTAAAGCATGTTTCGAAATCATAGTCTTTATTCGGGCATCGTATGCTTTCGCCTTTTTGCAGCAAGAAGATTGGGACATCATGCCATACATTGCTGCAGATGCATACCTTCTTCCGCTACGGTCGGCTGCTTTCCCCTTCAATGTAGAGCTTTCCATTGTTAGGCAGCATGCTTCTAAAATCTGCTCCACAATTTTGTCTTCGTTGCCTTCCAAGACATCGAAAGTTTTGCTTTCTGTCAATAAGTTCAATAACAACGCCATTCCACGGCGAACAACGCCCTCCTCAACATCACCTGCACCAGTGGCAGCCAAGGAACCATTAATTATTTTGGCAACATAAAGAAGAACGTTGTTTTGTATCATAATGTCACGAGCTTTTTTAATAGTACTAAACTTCAATAGAAAGTTTATTGAATGCCTTCGTGTGATTCTCCTTGCCCGTATGACATCCGTACTGCTTGCTGATAATGGTAAGGCTGGGGTGCCTTCTGATTTCAAAATATCATTCGAAACTAAATCAATGATCAAAAATGGGACCTCTTTAGAGAGTCTCTTTAGATAGTTCCTTCCTTCACGCCAACTGCTAAATGCATCAATGACCCTCAAGCAACCTGCTCGAAGGAACGCATGTTCAGCCATTTCTAGGGGTCGGTGCGAGGGGTTGAGTGCTAAACATTCTCTAATTAAAGTATCCGAGTCTCTACCTTCTTCTTGCCTTATAATCCAAAAGATGTCACCATCTAATACATCCCTTGCCACATTGTGGCGCATTTCGCTTTGTAAAACTTTGAATTTTTCCTTGGTAATTACATGGCCCATTGCTGGAGGTGAGCTATACACTAGCCTCCACCACAATGAATCCATCAACTGCGCCGTGCTCTGACCTGCTAAGGACATTCCTTCTCGGACTTTTGAGTAATCCAAGGGTGGTGGCTGGCCCATTAAGAACGGTGGTAGTTTTTTTGCAAACGCAGCATTCATATCTTTGGGGGTCTTTTGCTTTCTACGTAAACTTGCTCCTTTCAGGTCTTCTCTACATTCGCGAAGGGTTTGGCGTACCCTGAAAACGTAGTCGCTATTGATAATTTCGGCATTTGAATCGCTTGGCACTTTAGGTTGTGTCGAGTCAGTATTCTCATCTATGTTCGAGCCCTTTGTATGTTTGACGTTGATCATTGCACTTGCGTCGCGTGCAACCTTAACAGACAGTTGAAACAAACGCTTTGCAATCCGCTGCATATCCAAAGCCATTTCCTGTTGGTTTTTCAATTGTTCGTCAAATCCCTTATAGCTTGTCATAAACGATTCGTACATCTGAAGCAAACGTGGAAGCGGCACATTTTCCAAGACAGATTCAAGGACATCAGTAATGCTTTTCTTTATGCCAGCGACCCATTTCTTTGAAGTACCTTCGTCAAACATGTGCTGAAAATCTGCGTTTCGGTTAGGATTTGACACGTACATCAAGGCATGGTACTTCGCAAGTGTAGGTTCGATAGATGTAACGTCTCCACCTTCATCCTCTAAATATACTCGGAATCGGTCTAGGGCGGTCTGCAAAGCTGGACTTCTCATCTGTCGTTTCGATGGTGATCGTGCCAAACGTGGAGAGGATTTTGTTTTTCTAGGTGAAAATGTTTTACCACTATTGACAGCAGCTTGTGAGTCTTTGAAGGCACATACCAAAAAGTACACTTGTGCCATAAAAAATGTCTTTCTCGCACTTGTCTCGGCCTCTCGTACGTGCAATGGTATGTTATTATTCCACTCATTTGTGAAACTTTCGGCATTTCCTTCCTCGAAGTACTTCATAATTTTTTCAATCTTTCTCTTTCTGTTGCTCGCTATGCCGTCGAAGTCAGTATTGTTGACGGCGTTTTCGACGTTCACTGCATATTTTTTACTCAAAAACTCTGCTTGAAAACATTCAAGTGTCATGGAATAACCTTGAAACTGAAAGTATTCTTGTATCCATTCAGCAACATCATCGTGTACATTTTTGACAACAGTGCGGTCATCATCTGGGCCAAACCCATCGTTCTCTAAATCCTGTTGAAGCACTTCCTCTTTCGACAAAAGTGTTGTCCTTGGTTCTATCAGGGCCGAGTCGACGTCTTCCTCAACGCCAGAATCTATCTTGAGAGGCGTTTCCATTCTTTCCAGCGACTTCAGATGGGAGCTAGGAATAAATCTATTTGTCTTTGCTTCCTTGTGCAAGGATATTGATCAACATTGAACGTCAGACCAGTTTCGCTGCCTTCCCGCTCGACACAGACAATTGGTTCCTATTAATAATAATCACAATAATAAAAAAAAATAAAAAAAAATAATTATTAATAATAATCGTTTCATATTTTTTTATATTGGTTATTTATTGTTGTTTGTTTTCAAATATATAAAGTTTAAAATAATAAAATATTGCAATACAGAGTATTTATTAGTTGTTGCTGTTGTTATTGTTGTTGAAATAAGTTTGCTGCATTATTATTATTTATTAGTCGTCTATTATTGTTCTTATTATTCTGGTGATGAATTTATGGGCAAAAAAAAACAATTATAACACATATTATTATACATCATCAATGAATAATGGAAAAAAAGCGAAATAATAAAATAAATAATAAAATACAACAGAAAGAAAACAGTCGTACACTTACTTACCTATGAAGTACAGTAGTGTTCACACAGAGAAGTAGTAGAAGAGGAAAAGGACTTTGAAGAGATAGGCTCGTCTCTTTTTGTTACTGTACAAATTATGTACTACGTATATATGTTGATTTTTTCTTCTTATCAGCCATATGGCAAAGAAATAATAAATGTCGAATATACGAATTACAATAATCGATTCATAATTCATTGAGAAGAGAGGAAAGATGAGCCAAATTCAGAATAGGACAGACAACAATGGCAACCGACAGAAGATAGAAAAGAAGACACCAGGAGAGTTCAACCTAGGCGAGATTCAAGTATGATTCTCCATAGTCCAGTTGAAATTCAGTAACTGACCTCGGTCAACGTCTCGCTTAATGACAGTTATAGGAACGATGCATGATCCTTCACGTTTTCTAAGTACGATTATCTCCTATCATGTAGTAGATATACGCTTTATGTCGTACTGTTAGATGATTTCCAAGTACGTTCGAATACCTAATGGCACATGCGACAGCCCTGCTGCCGGTGACTGTTGTACTGTTCCCTTGCTCTTCGGCCTATGTATGCTCGTACCAAGTGTAGTGATACTTACAACAGCAATAGATGCAATTTCAATAATGATGATACGTACTGTAGTGATAAATAGTATTTGTATATTAATTAACACGTGATAATAATATAGTATTAATAAGTACAGCTCATCATCTCCTCCTCCACCATTATATTTTCATAGTAGCCAATAATATACCATCTAATTCTACTACTACTATGAGACAACAGTTATTATTCAATTTCTTTTTATTAATAATAATATAATTTTATTATTTGTTATCTGTATTAATGATAATAAGAATACCTACTGCTACTACAGTACTATTATCACTATAATGTGTATGATAATAAATAATATGAAAATTCTTCTTTTGTTGTCCAAAATAGCACCCGGTCAGACCCGGGGTCCCAACGTCGAAGACAAGATTGTAAGGAAAGGAAGGTGCAAGCATTACCTGGATATCTAGGGTAGGTAAGTTTTTGCCTTAGAAAGAAGAGTAAAAGCCGTACGTTTGTTCACGCACATCATTCAATATGGCAAGTCAACCCATGGCAGTAAAGCTACAGTATATGCGGAGAGCCCCAGTTCCGACGAAAGCAACAAAAGCGCTTCGTTCTCCGGAAGAGGCTATCTCTCTTGGTGAGAGCTTCTTAAAGTCAGATTTAACATCAAGCCACTTTAAGATCCTAGACGATGAAGGCAGAAAGGCAGAAAATGCTGCCATTGCCGATGCGCGGCGCCGGGTGCTTGAGCAAAGAAAATTCAGTAAACGTCATGTTCACTTGAAGGCCTGGGGTGCACCGCCCGTAGACTCGGCCACCTTACAAAGGTCCATTACTCCCCGAGCACGCCCAGCATTAAAAAGGGATAAAGAGGTAACTTCCTTCGGCAGAAAGAACGTCGACTTAGAGCTAATGCCTGACGTATGGGATGATTCCAACGATGGTGACGATACCAACGAGGGACGCGGGTCACCGTCGCCAGTACGTTTAAAGCCTCAACAAACCGGCCGTGTGCCATACGACTTTATTGATAACCTTAAAAAATCAAAGAAGCAGGTGCAAAAGGACGGTCAGATTCTTCAAGAGGCGTATGCCGGTAAGAAACCGTATGAAGATGAAGAGTCTAAAGTCCGAGGCAGTCCTAATCATATTGGGAAGTGGACTGAAGCCGTGCGCGATGCTTATATCCGTGATGATAGTCGTTCTCCATCGCCCGAGCAAAAACGTAGGCCAAAAACAGCACCAGCCAATGGCCGTTCTCGTGACGGAAATGCAAATAGGAAAAGTAGTGGGAAGACGAAGTGGAAAGGACGAAAGACGATACCAGAACCTTTTGCTGGTCTTGAGGCACGGGCTACCATCCAGCGGAAGTCAATGTCACAAATCGAATTAGAGGCGGAATTAAAAAGGAGAGAGGAGGAGGAGTTGGCAGAGTTGAAAGTGCGCTTCAAACCTGTACCAATACCGCGATCCACCACAGAAAGGCGATACGAAGCCCTATTGCAAAAGATGGAGGCCATACGCATTGAAAATCATGAAGCTGCTGCTGCACGATTGAAGGCAAACGAGAAGCCGTTCACTGGCATGATGAAGCGAGACAAAGAGAGAAAGGAAAGGGCTGAGAGACGAAGGCAAAAGAAATTGGCTGAGGAACAGAAGAAAAAAGCGGAGATGGAAGCCAGAAAAAAAGCGGCAAAATTGAGGAATGCGAAACAGGCAGCAAATGCCATCCGCGCTGCGGAACTGCATGCGTCAAAAGAAGTTGAGCGTAAGGCTAGAATAGCCCGCCGTGCAGAAAAACTCATGTCATCTGCATCCATGCCTGCCCGAATGGAGAAATGGGAAATGACTGAAGGCCTAAGAAAAAAGCAAGAAAAGCTGGAACGGGGACGTAAGAAAAATGTGCAACATTCTCGCAGCAAAAAGTCCTCTATGTCCGCGAAGGAGATTCGAGCATCCTTTCAACGGTCGCAAAAACGATTTAAGGAGCAGATACAACAAGCAAAGGCAGCAAGGCCAGCTTTGAAAGTTCAACCCTTTAGTTTCTTGAGCGAAGAACGACTTAACGAGCAAAAAGCCAAAAAGAGAGCAAAGCAGGAAAAAATAAAGAAGCAGATGGAGATGGAAGCCCAAAAGAAGAAGGCAAAAGAAAACCGTTTAAAGGAACTAGCCAAAAAATTAAAGGCACAGCCATTGCAAGAAATACGAGGCACGGCTAAAACAATTAAATGCGAAGAAATAGTGAAGAAACGAATGCATGATGATATGAAAAAGCAGGAGGAAAAGAAAAGACTAGAAAATGAAAAACAAAAGAAAATGAAAGAAACTTCACTAGAGATTACAAGGGAATTGCAAAAACGCATAAATGAAATGCCTAAGGCCACGCAATACGACCCGAAAGAGAGGGCCAGGCAGGCTCAAGAGTCAATGAAAGAAAATTTAAAACGTCTTCGGGATGATGTTGAGCGTGCCGTTGCAAATAGAGTATATTTGTTTGACCAGCACAAGTTACAAAAAAGAAAGGAAGAAGCTAGAAGAGCAGCATTAGAGAAGGTGGGCGCCGCTGTATTTAAGTCAAATGATGGAAAGAAAAAGGGTTGGAAGAAAAATGCAAGAGTAGATCGAAGTGGCATTTTCAATAATGAAGAAAAGGAAGACATGGACGTCTATGATGACGACGAGTATGGGGATGATTTCGAAGATTAAGCTGCTGCAGAAAGATCGGAAAAATGCCAATAAGGGCTGACGAGACCGGTTGCATGATTGCAGCTATTCGATAACCAAAAATTGGCGTTCGCGTAGTTGCGGATAAGATATTATTTATCAAATTATCCCTACTCAGGTATTTGATGGCGTATATATATACATACATATTATAATTTTAATTATTTTACTTCCACCATTTACACAAATACAGCACGCATTTTTTGTTAATTTTTACACCGTGGCGATTTACAAGAAGCGTGCGCAGACGTAATCATATCTTACACCATACATTACTTCGAAATGAGGCGCTCATGGTACTTTCCAAACTTACAATGTTGGGTTTATGTGTGCTTTCGCACGTGAAGCAGCAATGAAGGCATAGCTAGGATTATTCGGTCGCCGTATGCAAAAAGCGGATGATTGCTTCATGTTCGGTCCTGGACCATCGTGCTTTATACTATCTGAATGGAAACGATTAATGGAAGGATTAAACGCCGCATGATACGTGCGTGCTCTACTGCTATTTGTTGTTGACGCTATTGACGATCTGGACGGGTCCGCTGGATAGCGGAGAATGTCTACATTTATGTCGTAATCATAGTCTACTTTTTGCTTGTTTATCAATCCTCGCTCGACCACGGAACCAATGTATGGCGATGGGTTACTCCATGATTTACGGTCACGTTCAAGGACTTTACTTTTCGATTTTGATTGCATTCGTAGAAAAAATTGTACCTTATCCCGATACAGCGATTCGTCATCTTCCTCTTTTGGCTTAAAGTGCTGATCAAACCACGAGTTTTTGGGTTTGCCTATCCCAAATGGAAGTAGCTGTTGTGGGACGTCGTTCTTCCTCTTACCCCGTTGTTTTACACGTTTTTTTGCAAGTGCGACTGCTTCACGCACTTTCGCCTTATTATTTTCCCTCAATATTTCTGATGCGTGCTTGCCACGGTTGCGTAACGCCTGTTGGTTTCTACTTTCCTCTTCTCTTTTCCTTCTAAGTTCCTCTGACTCCTTGAGGGCAATAGTCTTTTTGTATTCATCCATCGCAATCTTTGCGTTTATATCTACTGCAGAAAGTCTCTTTTTGATGAACCTTTTCTTGCTCCCGTGGAGAGTTGTGGCCCGTTGTTGTGACTTCCATCGGTTTGTCAACTGGTGCTTTAAGGTTGGTGAAGAGATACCTCTGGATGAATCCAGTCTAGCAATGCTTTCTCCAGCCCTTGAAAATGAGCCGGCATTAGTAGCAGTGCGTCGTGGCTTAGTATAGTCTTGCGGCTTGACGCTATATTCGCTTACATAGTCCATATGCCTAAACTGTGATAAACCCTGTACAAGGTTCATTGACTTGGACCTTTTCACTATCCTTGTAGGCTTCCAAGTTTCCAAAAGCTCGTCCATGGTAGGTAGATCGAGGCTGGATTTCGCCCTATTCATGATTGGTCGTTTCATATAACAGGGAGCGGAAGTCCATCAAGCCGCAGAAATGCGAGACTAAAATTTGTCGTGCTAATTCTTGTACCCAACCGGAGGGGGAAGCCTGGTGTACGAGTTGGCAGGTGAATGACAAAAAGCACAACAACATAAACAACAAATAATAATAATAATAAATTATTAAATAAAAGAAGAAACAACAACAACGTATAAATTTCCTAACACTACTACAACAGTAGTACTGTACTTCTTGTTTATTATCCTCTACAGTAATAATACCTACAACATGAAAAAAACATTATATTATTTTAATTCTCTATTATTGCATAATACTAATACTACAGGTAAAATAAACTCTATTTTTTAGTATTCAGAAGAAAGTCCTGTGCCTATCAATGACTTTACTTACAATATTATTAAAAGTAAAATTACAAATATGTTATGGACATTCATTTCTATTAGGTTAGGATCAGGGTTAGGGTGGATTCAAGGTTTGGTAGGCAAACCAGCACAACAGTAGGAATGAGTACGCTGAGGTCCGGCCACGTAGCGCCCGATCTTTTTTTGGCTGGAATTTTGATATAGGTAATAGTGCTTGCAAGACTAGATGTTATATTTCTCCCCTCTTCTTCTTCCTTCTTCTTTCTTCTTCTTGCTGCTTTTTTTTCTTCTTTTTTTTTTTTTTGGCCTCTTCCTCCTGTTGTGGTTTACACCGTACGTCTTGGCTACTGCAGGAGTGGGTTTAGATCCGTAACACAGGTCGTTACGACGCAATTGTAAATTAAATTCGCGTTGCTTCATTGAACCAAATGGCTTTAACCAGTAAAACGTGTGCTGCAGTTTTTTTGTTCGCTTGCTTGTTTTTTTTTTCTGAGTGTAACCTTGTCCAGGGAAAGAAGCGGAAGGGGAAACGCTCAGTCGGTGAAGTGAAGTTTAATGGGGAAACCTACAGCCTTGACGATCCTACTGCTGATCACCGTTCTGAAGGTATCCGACGCTCAGAATCTAACGACCACACCGGTGCAGTTGAAAGTTTTAGGGCTGCTGTAAAATTCGAAAAGTTTGATAAAGGTGGAGCTCACATGAACCTGGGCGTTGCCCTGATGCGCTTGGGCAACAACCGAGACGCGTCGACAGCGAAGCAAATTTACTTTGACTCCTTGGAAAATTTTGAAAAAGCGGAAAGTTTGGGTACCGTTGTAGGTGATAACAAAAAGGCGATTTACGATAACTGCGAAATTCGTTACAAGGAGCACTGCGATGTCGTATTTGCTGACCTAAGGGGTAACGTTAAGGTCCTAGGTACGTACGCAAAAAAGAAATATGGAGACGATGACGACTGGGATGATGAAGAGGTTGATGATTGGGATGATTCAAGTAGTGATAAGCCAGAATCACAGGATGAGGATGAAGATGATGGTCTTTTTGATGAAGATGATGGTCTTTTTGATGATGACGACGACGAGAAGGGCGAAGCAGACTGGAACGTTGAAGACGAAGACTGGGCGGATTAAATGTACTCGAAATGAGATTTTCACGCGGAGCATCTTTCTAGGTTGCCGTTCCTTGCCCATCCATTCCATTTCCAGTAATTAGCAATGCACAAACATTCACACAAAGAACCTTGGCTCTTGAGTACGTATATTAGTACGAGCTCGTATGTTCAAAAGTACCTCTTGTATGCAATGTGGGCAAATTTATTTTGCATTTGGTTCGCTTTAAAATTACTTCGTATTTTGTATCAAAAGTAAAATTTAAAGAATACTTGTAGACTACGTTATTTCATATATATAACTTAGGTTAAATTAAAATAATTTTAAGGTTATATATATTTTTAAAAAAAGAGATAAAGCTCAATTTACACAACACCCAACTCCTTCGCTTCATTATCTGCTGCCCAATTGCTGTATCGACGATACGCATAGTATGCCATACCCCAAATGAATATGTTTCCACTTCCTAATAATATTAAACCTCCAAAAACTTTAATTAACGAGACTACCATTGGTGTCAAGTCTTTAATCCTAGTCTTGCCGACTTCCACCAACATGGCCTTAAAAATATTCGGAGCGAAAATAGCAGTCATCAGTCTATCCCAGACAAATGTGCCGACTATGCTTGCCAATACCATTGTCATGACCTGATACCTAAAGCTATCGTCTGGAAAAGCTTTTAAATGAATCAGCTCGTTAAGTTGCGGGCTAACCTGCCATGCACACGCGCCAACTCCGGCAATGCAAGCAAAGATTGAAAGAAACAAGGGATGATTCTCCGTCATGCCAATCATCCAAGGTCGTCCCTTGTAGTTTACAAAGAGTACCGCAATAATTTGAGCAGTTTCCACCAGGAAAATAACGGAATTCATCAGATTCGGCAAAAATGGCTGTGCCCATAAAGCAAACATTTGTTGGGTCATGTCCATTTCTTCTTCCTTCTTTGCCTGCACAGCTTCTCCAGCACGCACTTTCCGATTGAATTCTTTGACTTCGGCTAAGCGGTCCTCTCCCATCGTCGACGTCGCCAGATTTACAGCATGTACCATACAATATAAATGAATTGCTGCCTGACCAAGTGTACTCAGAAACACTGCTGGATGAAATAATGATCGCAAAGGTCTTTCTGGGTGCATTTCTTTCACTGGTGCACTGTATGTGAATGCAAGGCCAGCAATCATGATGAGCCAGTTCGATGCCATCATTTGCCTTTCTGAGCTTCTTGCTCCTTCCAAGGATAACGCTGCCAGTGTGTACGCAGAAATCATACACTCAAGCATCATTATCTGTTGCTGCTGGAGTGCTCCGAGCAACGTACAACGACCTTGGCGAATTAACGAAACAACACTACGGACGGAAGGTTGTCGAGAAGTAAACGGGGCTGCAATGGATGCGTCGCCCGGTCGAACCATGGGTACGCTACTGCCTCCCATATCCTCCATCGCAGCAGCTGCATTTGCAGAAGCTTCACCACCTTTTCCATCGTCGAACACATTGCCATGAATTTTTGATAATCGAGCCCTCTCTGCCTGTACCTCACGACTCAAGCGAACTGCTAAGGCTCGCATTGCCCCAAAATTTGCCATAATTCCTTCATGTGGCTCCCCGCGAGCTTTTCTAGCCTCAAGCTCTTCTTGCAACCATTCCGTTTGCATTTTCTGTTGCAACTCTTTCTGCTTTGCCGCTAGCAAAGCTTGGACTCTTTTGTTGGCTTGACGCGCACGGACGGACATTATCTTGTCTTGCTTGTTTAATTTCTCTTCTGCTTTCACATCAATCTCCCCGGTACTTTTAGCTTTCTTGTCACCTTCATCGTTGCTTGTATTCACATTCCCATAGCCAGACAGTAAAGCAATGCCAACATCCGCCTGTTTCAGCGCGCCAACGTCGTTGCCACCGTCACCACACATGAGCACGTGCGCGTTGTGCTCGTTTTGTAGTGCACGTATGACACGAGCTTTCCCACGTGGCTTCATTCTTGCAAAAACTGTAATATGCTGGACCTTTTTCCAGATGTTGCCCTGCGAAGCTTCAACGGCTTCATCCAATGCAGCCTCCGTCGTCAAGAGCACATGTCCCTCCTCTAGCCGAAGCTTTTCCACAGATTCCACTTTGAACGGTATTGATGCATTTTTTCCGTGCATCTCCAATGCTTTCGAACCGACAGGAACCCAGTGCACTCCATTCCCTTTTTCTCCGTCGCCTTTAACACTCAATTGAAGCGCAGGATCGTTGGCTCCGCACATATTGACTTCCCTGGCAACATGAAGTGCAGTTAACGGAGCGTCACCAGTGATCATTGAACACTCATGACGCGACGCTCGCAATGAGCTGATAACCACCCCAGAATCCCCTCTTGTTTTGCATTGAAATGCAATAAAACCGGCAAATTTCAAAGAACTTTCAACTTCTTCTCTTGGAATTTTGCAAATATCTTGTTCTGACAATGATTCGCTTTCGTGCCATTTATATGCAAGCGCCAAGACACGCATGCCCTTCTCGGCCATAGTCGTGTGCATGCCATTGTACCATTCTGGAACACTGTCGGGATGCAGCAAAGGCAGCAACGCTTCCGCTGAACCTTTTACCAAAAACGCATAATTTGAAGGGGCAAAAGTAGCCTTAGCGCGTACCTTAACAACAACACTCATTCGTTGCAATTTGGATGCGAAGTGATGACGTCGCAAAATTTTCATGCTCTTCACCTTTGACTCATTAGAATTACTTTTAGCCTTAGACAATTTCTTTTCTAAAGTGCTCAATCGCTGCTCCACCGGTTTTCTAGCCGAAGGGTTCGCTTTCAGCTTCTCTAACTCCTCTTTGGCAGAAGTAATAGCTTTTTCTATACCATCAAAATTTCCGGGACTCACGGTCTCCGACTTTGCTTCATATTTCCAACCAACGCCATTCATTCCAGCAATTTCAATCGGGTCGCCAACAATACCAGATCCCTCAATCGATACCAACGAGTGACAACCACCAAGGACCATTGCCGTGTAAATATCAGCGTCATCGCATGCCAACATTTCATCCTTGACTGCGTTTGAGTAATCTCCCGTACTTGCATTAATCTTACTCTTCTTCTTGGAGATTACACCAACAGGTACAAGTTGATCTGTGGTCAGAGTTCCAGTTTTGTCAAACAGGCAGTGAGACACTTTTCCAGCCTCTGGAACACGAAACGGCTCTGTGCAGAATACTCCAACTTTGTTCAGTTGCATCAGCGCTTGGTTAACAGCGAATGCCATTTGCACAGGCAATTGCCGTGGTACAACCGATGTCAATATTATGACACACTTTAATAGTAATTCGTGAGTTGTGCGATCGCCCTTCTCAAGACCTTTTTTCAACACATACCCCGCTGCAATCAGAGCAAAGAAAAGGAGTAGACATAAAGCGTAGAAAGTATCGGTAGAATCTGCAGATACAGATTGGGTGGAAAACTCAATAAGTTGAACGAGCGATCCTTGTGATGAGCCGAATCCAGTCTTTAGTACATAGCAAATGCAACCCTTGTCCGGAGACGGTGGTATACTTTCAATTCCAGATCGCCCGGCATAGGAGCTTGAATTTGTATCGCCCTCCACCTTAGCAACGCCTGGGTTTACGCTCACGAGAGAAGTTCCCGAAAACAAGGAGTGAATCCGATCTTCTCCATCTATTGCTAATTTTCGTGTATCGCCGTCACTTTCTCGCTTCAAAGAATCTTTCATTTGAGGAATCGACTCCCCCGTTAGCGTTGCTTCATTAACGACTGCCGATCCTCGAATAATAACGCAGTCACATGGAATTACTTCAGTTGGCAATTGTTGTGGTTGCTTTGGTGCAGCCTGCGTCGTATTTGGCGTCTTGTCTTTAATTGCTTTCGGGTCGACAGTCTTCTCCTTGCTCTTCTCCGCCTCTGCGCTTTTTGGGTTTAAGGAAATGATATCTCCCGGCAACAAATCTTCCGTGCTAACTTTATCCCAGCGTCTGTTCCGGTAGACATGGATGAAGTACGGTTTACTGCACATATTATCCAATGTTTTCAATGTGCGCGTCTTTTGGTAAACTGTTCCAGACTCTAACATCAAAATAGATACGAGCGTGAACATTGTGTACTGCCAATATGCGTCCAAGAGCCATAGTGCTGCAGTAAAAAGCTGAAAAACCGCAATTGGAGAAAGCAATTGAACTTGCATCAAATCAACGAAGTTTGGTAACTTGATGGACAGCACATTTCTACCAAAATGCTCCAATTTGGCTTCCGCATCATTATTTGACAATCCTTCCGCATCCAAATACTTGTTCAAGTTTAACTTGGCAGGAAAAGCTACCGGCCTCACAACTCCATTGTTTCTACCTTCTCCTACGATTAAGTCGTCGTCATCATCAACATCTTCCATTGCGTTCTCTTTCGTATTTGTACCAGAGGTGGAATATTCTTCACCACGCTCGGAGTCATCAACTTCGGATGGTCGGAGTACTTCAAATTTTTGCCGTTGAAACCAGAAGACAAGCCGCTTCGTCGAGAATGATCTGGTTATCTCTTGGATACCGGCTTTGCCACGATGCTTCTTTGGGGTAACTTCTACAAACATACCCTCGCGCACAGATCCATCGATAGGCTCAAAGTGTGTCATCGCCTTGAACCATACAAACCAACGGCAAAGCAAATGGAAAAGAATGTGCAGTGAGATCAAGAGAAACAGAGAAGCGCCCGCCCACGCGTTTGGGGTGTACTTCGACGGTAGTGGTCGTCGTCCGTCCATATCGTCGATGTCATCGAACATGGGATCGAACACCCGATCTTCTTCATCCTCGTCCGTCGGTATACTATCCATCAATGCATCGATGTCCTCTTCGTCGGATCCCTCCTTTTTCTTTCGTTTCTTCTTCTTCTTAACTTTTCCCCTGCTGTCACGTTCTTTCAAAGCTTGCTTCAGGACGTCAACTTCTTCATTATCGTCACTGTCTCCCGACTGTACCGACACGCTGGCATAGCTTCCACCACTATCATCGTCGTCAAAATCGCTAAATGATGCTACTGTAACGCCTCCCTTTTCAATAGCATCCTCGTGGCTTTCCAACTGTTTCTTTTTGTCCAGCTCTTCTGCTTCTGCTAACGCAGTTTCGTAAGGTATCCCAACAGTTTGGTAGACCCAATACCCAACGATAGCGTACAGCAAGACAGCAACCGTCAAAAATGCCTGCCTGCGTTGCGGTGCCGGGCGGAGCACACGGACGCTTTTGATGTTTTTCGGGTGTTGTAAATGCATTCCCGTTCCGCTCGAATCGTATGCTATACGGTGAAATCTTTGTGGATGGACGTCAGTACCACACCGTCGAGGAACAGGAAGGTAGTGGTCACGATCATCCGAAAAAAGAAAAAAAAGAGAAGAATGTGAAGAAAAAAAAGAAGAAGAAGAAGAAAAAATAATAATAATAATATAATATCTGTAATAAAAAAAGAGAGAATACAACAATATTATAAATTTGTAGTAGTTAAAAAATAATAGACTACTTGTTTTGGTAGCCCTATTTAGACTATTATTTTTCACAAGTAGTAGTATATTTTGCTTTTAATAATAATGACAATACTATTTATTGATAATAATGGAATGGTAGACAATAATATGATGATCATTCTTTAGTAGACTGACTCAGTGAATAGTCGAAATAGCTAGTGCTAATAGTAGCCATTATTAGTACTGTTGAAAATATTGGCTTCGTTCGCAATAATAAATAGTACTAGTGCTAACACTAGCTAGCACTAGCTACTAATGAAATATATACCAAATGAAATATGTTGGAGTCCACTGTTCTTCCTATTGTTAGGACGTTAAGACTAGGGCTAGTCTTCTAGCACGACAGAACGCTAGTGTTTGTACTTCACAGAAGACTGGTGGTGGTGGTGCGCTATTCTACACTTTAACTTTGTTGATTATTAGACTAAGTATTTACGTCTCTATTACTGCATGCATGGTGGGTTTTGCATGCCTTTTTTTTCCCCTTTCATAATACAGCTTAAGTTGTGGTAGTAGAATTGCACCTTATTCGAGACAATAATAACTACTCATAATACATATTAGACATCATTTACTGTATTGTGATGTTATATATTCCAAAACTTCATCTTTCTTCTTCTTTTTCTTTCTTTTCTTTCTTTTTTCTTTTTTTTTAATTATTATTATTATACTTTATTTTTACTCTCTACTATCAATTTCTTCTTCGCACACTACTCTCCCCCGAGACTCGCGCCGTGGCCGACTCTGTGGCGGACGGCCCTCAGCACATGGAACCTCTTCGCCTACCCAGAGCCGCGACGCGCAACCCACGTCCTTCATCGTAGAAAATAAGCGTCATGGCCGAGATCGGTGGTAATGAATTGTTCAGCACGTTTGACGAAAATGCTACGACGACGACAAGCTTCTGTCCAGCCTGTGGCAACTTGATTGAGTTGCCAGAAACTAACCCCATCACTTGTGAACGCTGTGGTTTTACATGTACATATAACGACTTGCCAAAAACTGAGGTGATAACGAAATCTGCGGAGCGCTCCGTGCCTGCATGGCTCTTGAAAACTGTCGATAACGAAAAACCAAAGGATGGCAGTAGAACAAGGGCGACTGTTGATGAGGAATGCCCAAAATGCGGGCATCCACAGGTAGAGTTTTACACTATGCAAATGCGCAGTGTCGACGAAGGTCAAACCGTATTTTACGAGTGCCCGAAATGTCAATACACTTGGAGCCAGAACAATTAGTATCTATACTTCACTATACAATTTTATATGAAAAATTACTGTAACTTCTACGCATTTATATTACGCGTTCTTTAATAACTCTCTGGTACTTTTTGCCGCCGTACTAGGTCTGCCCTTATTTCAGACCTGTCACTTTTGCACCTCCAAAATACTCAAAGTTTCTATCCGAGCAACTTGATCATACCGTCCTTTCGTAAGCCCAAACGCTTCCTGTATGATACTCACATCTAATCCAGGACCGCCTTGCTTATATACGGAAAGGTCGTCCCGGTTCAGACAGCAGACAACGGTAAAGGAGTTTTCTAGCAGTGGTTCTTCCTCGTCGCACGGATCGGTAAACAAGATTTTTCTATCTTTGTACCTAAACACCCCGAAAGTTAGAGATATCGGTATTGAACTTACTGGTAGCTTCTTTCCGTGCGATTTAAGTGAAACAGATGCATTTCCATTGCTATTAGCAAGGTCATTCGAAGTTGACATCCTTGATATCTCACTTTTGTTTACTCGCACAAGCTGGTTGCTCGGCGACAAAACCAACGCTGGCAAAACCAAACGCGAAAGTGCAACGCCAGAACCAAGTAGCGCGCAGTCGATTATGCTACCGCCATCACTTAAACACATACAGTCTAAGTGAACTGTCCAGACGGATTTATGCTCTTCAATACACAAGTCTTGCAAGTCAAAAATATTGCATCCGATCAGCGTGCGGCGTATAAATTCAGCTATTGCCAACGCTTCGTCGGAGGATTTTCCGAACTCGTGACGTAAGCCACAAAACGGAGTCATATTTACATTTACTTCCAAAAAGCCACACGCAGGTTCATTGATATTAGGCTCTGAAATTTCAACTTTGATCCCCACCAAAACTTTTGACTGACCTATGGTAACAGTCGCCGACGCATCAGCCGTCGATACAGTATCCATCTCCACTATCAAATTCCGCATTTCATTAAAACTACGACTATCAGTCCGAGAATTTCGTTCTTCTATACACTTGCAAAGATACTTTCTTGGGAATAACCTTTTGAAAGTCTCGTCGGTAGCACCACTCGTGGCTTCGAGTGGTACGTTTGCGCTGTTGCTCTCATCCGTGACGTTGCTCATTGCGGAGCGAAACAACGCGACATAAACATAGCGTGAACATGGGACTGGGGAAACCGCTAAACGGGTCGTCTGAATGTCCAAACGGGGATGGTGGTGGTGGATGTGATGACCTATTTAAACCCTAATTCTAACATTAATTTATTCTTCGAATATCATCATCCGTCGGGCAGTGTGGCAATAAGACAAACAACAACCAGAATGACCATCGTCTGTCTGACTCAAAGATGGTCATAGCCCAGCCTCTGGATAGAAGAAGAAGTTTATGTAAAGTGTATGCGTTGCGTATCATTATTTTGGTAAAATACGATTAGTTGACAATCCTAAATAAGAGTTTTAAAAATACTTTTCTTTTTTAAGTTTGACACCATAAGATTCTTCTGTATATCACAGCTCGCTGGCTGTTGGTAAATTCCAGCCTTGTCGATACCATAAACCAAAAAAAAGTACGAGTAAGATGTGAAACAAAAAGACGAACCTGCTTCCACCTTCTGTGAGACGCGTTCGCTGATGTATAAGCTTGGGACGGTTAAATCTTTCTCGCTTCTGTCACAAGGTAGATCTTTGAATGTACACTTCCGTCAAATTTAATTTTTACCTTGAATCCTCCTTCTTCGCACCCGTTAGCATTATCTGCACGAACTCGTCGTAGTCGATAACACCGTCGTGATTAACATCATATTTCGCCATAATTTCGTTGGCTAGATGAACATCTTCGCCCTGCAGCATTTAAAATAGAACATGTTAGGTTGTTGTTTCGGAGAAAATGAAGACTTAAGTTCTGAGAGAAGGAGAAAGGGCGGTCTTGCCGACGCTAAGGCACGTACCCCAAGCAAGTTAAACAGTTCTTCACGTGTTAAATTTCCTGAGTGCGTGCTGTCAAGCTTATCAAATGCGTAGTGTAGGTGTTCAACTGTTGCCCATTGCTTCTGTTCCATGGTTGCTGCGACAAATTCGATGTAATTGACTTTGCTGTCGCCATTTATGTCCATTATTTTCAACGCCTGCTTTGCAAGTGTTGAAGACTTTGATGAAGCTGCATGTAAATGCTGCTCTATACAACTTTTTAATTCGTCATGCGTAATTGTTCCACTGCCATCTTTATCGATTTGAACGAAAGCTTTACGCAGATTATCAATTTCATGATCGTGCATCGACTCTGCAATATAACGTTTTGCAATCCTTTGAAACTTGCACGCCTGACCAAATTCCTTCAGCCGTTTAAAAATATCTGACGAAAGTGCAAGTGAGTGAAACTCTGGGTTAGAATCGTCTGCAAGAGATTTAATCCACACGTGTGATAAGGCATCCTGTGCGGTTATCCTTTTTTCTTGATCCCGTTCCAAGCATCGATTGATTAAATCTTTCACCTGACTACTAACATTTTTCCAATCCTCTTCTGGAAAAACATGAGGCTCATTTGAGCGTATCCTTTGATGTATTTCTTCATCAGTGTCAGCGTTGAATGGCGGGTAACCACACAAAAGAACATACAGGATCACACCAATACTCCAAATATCACATGCCTTACCATAGTGTCGATCCAAAACCTCTGGTGCAATGTAGTATGGCGTCCCAACAGCACGCTTCATGAACTCGCCCTCTTCGTAGCAGCGGCTTAGGCCGAAGTCGATCACTTTTATTGCAGGATACTTAGCGCCTTCATGAGGAGCCTGCGCCAACATAAGGTTCTCTGGCTTTATATCCCGATGCACGATCCCCAAACGGTGGCAATAGTCAATAGCCAGTAGACAGTCTCGGATAACAGACGCGCACTGTCTCTCGCTGTGGAAATGATAGTCTGGTGAGTTGACAATAGCATCGAAAAGTTCTCCACCGGTACAGAGCTCCATTGACAAGTATAAATTTCGTTTGTCTTCCAAGCACTCATAAAGTTCCGCAATGTTTGGATGGTCTCCAACCTTGGATAGAATTTCAACTTCATTCTTCAAAGTATCCAAGGTTCGATGATTCAAGCATCGCTTTCGAATTACTTTAACAGCGGCTTTTCTGCTGGTTCCATGCTGTTCACAAAGGTAGCATTTACCAAAATGACCAGAGCCTAATTCCTTCTCGAACTTGTACAAAGCCTTGATATTCTTGACCAGCTCTCCCGTAACACTATTCTTGTCCTTAATCGTATCACTCGTGGTGGCAGACTTTTGCCTAGAATTTTTGTTTCCCATCAGTACTTTTCTACTCCAAAGAGATTACAAAGTGTAAGTCTCGCCAAGTCTGCGTCAATTTTTGCTGGGCTTGCTTTTTGTAGATCGGTATGTTGGCGTTGGGAATGCCTTACTTGGTTTCCAATCCTGTAGTTGGAAGTATAATGATGATAATGATAATAATACTTGTAATAAAAAGAAAGAAGAAGATAGAAGGAGTTGTTAAAAGATGAAGAAGATAAAGTCACAGCAGTGGTGGGGTATATGTTTAATCTAGAAGAAGAAAAAATCTTTTTATTTATTATTTACTAGAGCTAATAATAATAGCATTATCACCACCAGCCTACAAAAATAATTGTTGGGGGAAGATCGATTTTTTTTTTGGATCGTTTTTGTTCGTCTCGCCATTTAATAAATGAAATAAATGAAACCACTAAATAATACTAGTGCTAATAATAAAATTTAGTCTATCATCTTTTTGTCGTAATAATCTAAAAACAACAATTCATAACAGCAGGAAAAAAACCACAGAAAAACCTTAATCGATGGCCATGGCAGTAGACTTAGGCGTCAGGGTTAGAGTCAAATGGGTCGTCGATCTTCGCCTGTAAAAAAAAAAGTAGTCCAGAAACCACAG